>BQNB010046176.1:0-42063 GCA_026074375.1 Tanacetum coccineum | reverse complement strand
ATATACGTCGTATCAACCATTTTTATCTTAGATTGACTGAGTTAATGATTCTGTCCAATACGCCATATTGGACAAATCTCTATACGGCGTATCAAGGGTGGGTATACAAACCTAACTTATACGCCGGATAGTTTTCACACACACCTTTTACTCTTAATCAAAAACAAATTAACCGCGCCCTAATAATCTCATGGATCAATTCCTAAGTATTTTCATCCTCCAATCACGAGGTATGTTATAATTTTACTCTACTCTCTTTCTTTTCTTTTTCGAATTGGATTAGGGTTAGGGTTTAGATTTAGGGGTTTCACATTTTTGCCATTTATACCTTATGTGCGCTCCCATTGCATTTGATAACTTTATTGAAATAAGTATTTGTGGCTATTGAGGTCAAACGGGTAGAAACGGGGAAACCCATTTCGTTTTTAACTGCATAAACGATACGGCGTATACCTTGGAAACATATACAGCGTATCGAACATTTTTACATGAAAATACAACGTATCCATTCCTCTGGATACGGCATACCCCATACGCCGTATTATGTTTTCACTATACGGCGTATCATTTGTCAGTCTCCCAATACGATGTATTCACCATACGGCGTATCTACATTGTCATACGCCGTATCTACCCCTGAATAAAAAATGGTTAAAATTAATAATCTATGTACTGATTCTGTTTTATTTGCATACATGGCACCTTTACCACCTAGGGATCAGAGACACCCATGGCTTAGGTACCAAGTTAAGGGTATAATGAGGATATCGTGCATAACTACGAGCAGAGACTTGAGACGATATTTGGCAGGTCAGTCAACCAGGTGCACGTACTAGATTTTGTTAAGTTGACAGAGGGGACGAGGCAGACTTTGGCTGGTAGGTTAAGGATGGTTTATACTGGGGATGAGGGTCAGGAGTTGTTTACTAGCCATGCATGGAGGAGATTGTTAGAGACCAGAGGATGCCAAGGGTGCTCACGATGAGGTAGAGGGTGACTAGGCTTTTTCAGCACCCGTACAAGGACCTCAACCACCACCTCCTGCTTTGGATAGGACTATTGCACAAAGGTTGAGCGTGTTGGAGGATGAGGTCCACCGCTTACGAGGTGTCGTAGGTGAGCAGAGGGGAGTGTTAGACAGCATGACCTGTGATTTCTCTAGATTTACCACATGGACGGTCACTAATCTTTCACGCATGATGGATTAGAGCGGGGTCAGATACACGAGCTATTCTGACTCACTGATGCCCTATCAGAGATGCACCAGGCACAGGACTGGTGATGCCAGCACCTCTGTAGCCCAGCAGGACGAGCAACAGCCAGACCCATGATCCCATGATTCCTTATATTTTGGTTTCTATCTTTTGTACACATCCATGATTCCTTATAATTATTGCGATTTCCTCCATCTTATTTTTATTTTTACCTTATTTAATTTCATGTCATTATGTATATTTTTAAACTTAAACAGCTATTGATTCTATAATTTAAATTGACTATAATTTCTAGATCTTGAAGACATTGTTTTGGAGTCTTTGCAATTGAGGAGATATGATATAAATCAAATACATCAGCTGTGACCAGTTAAAGTTTTAAAACAATAATAGGCTTCTACTTGAGAATTGATTACAACTCTCAAATCACCAAAACATAACAGCCCACGTATCTCTACAAAAAGCCACTACTAACTGGATGATGAATGCAGACACATTGTTATATTTTGATATATATTATGATGTGATGATTTTGGTTTGATTGTGTATGATATAATCAAACCTGACAGTAAGTTTAACAAAATAGCTCATTGATTGATTACAGACTCTCAATACCAAAACCATTACACGGAAGTAAAAAGCACACTAATGGATAGATGAAGCTGAGAAAAAGTCTAACTTAAAGACTGGCTGAAAGAAAAGTGCTTACCGGGAGAGAACCCGACTGTTTTTAATTGTTTGTCGTTTATTTTAAATTATTTGTTGAGTCTATCTTCCCAGACATTCCATACGGCGTATCAAACCCCTACGGATATGGCGTATGGACATGTCTGGACGTTATCAGTCTTTTATTTCTGCATTTAAATTCCTGCAAACTTTAAAACATTTGTTTTTACAGGATGCAATACGGCGTATCCTTGGGTTTAGGATACGGCGTATTGACTACCTGTACAGTATATGTGTTTATTTTTTTGCATTGTAACCATTGTAAAACCGAGATAGGAATTGAACGTTTTATCTTCTAACTTTTATGCAGGATCTTGTTGTAAAGAAATCGACGAATTGGTGAAGGTATACTCTGAAAAAGACGTGTGTTGAACTCATACGGGCATTCTGACGCCTCTTCAACACACTTTTGCTCAAGAACTTAAATTGGAGAATCATCCTGAGCAAAATATCAGGGGAGTTCCTCGTTCTAATTCTATTTCTCATTTTCTTTAATTGTTTTATCTATACAACAAGGACGTTGTATAACTTAAGTGGGGGGATGGAGAATTAGAACGCCTACTTGTCCTTCTTTTTACAAATAATATGCAATATGCTTAAATTATGCCAAATTTAAAAAAAAATTAGCATAACTTTTGTAAAAATTACTAGTTACATGACCTCGCGCACTATAACCCTTAATGACAAATTGTGAGAATTAAGCCTATTCCGTTTCCAAACGTTTACTAAAAATTCCACAAAAATTATGAGTGTGCCGGTGATGTAGTGGACTTTAGAACTTGGCTTGGTATATCACTCGAGACCACAATGACGAGTACCATGGACTTAGATGGAGTAACATGTTTAACTGGTAAATTTATAGGAATACACCAAAAAGCCTATATGTTGTAATATTAACTTACTACACTGGTTAGTTAACCTCCGTGTAACCCTTTGTTTACTCTAACTATAAGAGTAAGATCTCTTAAAAAAACCTGTTGAGCCATTCCGGTCTTTTTCACACCAAAATGTTTATTTTGTTACACCTTTACACCTTAGCCTACCCTGTAGATTAAGCCTATTAATCAAAGTTGCTAGTTGCTTTTGTGTAAAGTTTTGTATTTCCTGTGTCAAAGTGAAATTTTCTATCTCCGGTAAGGTCGGGAAATTGCATAATGCAATGGGAATGTAAAAGTATGTAGCTCGTGTATTTTGCTACTTTCGCAATTATGTTCTATATTCGAAGATGAAGTGTTTAAAGAAAAATTATCCGGATGAATTATGATGGTGAAAACGGTAAAATTACACCGAGATTCGTATTGTTATGTCAAAAAAAGGAAAAATAGAAAATCGCATCAAAAAAGAGAAGGAAAGATTGATAGTCTGTTCGTTGATCTTAAACCGATACATTACTTAAAAGGATCGATTATTCGTTGATATGTGGTAAAAATCAATGACGTATAGTTTTGTATAAAAGTGGTCGATATCACCACTCGTTTTGTAAAAGTATGTATAAGTTGGGATGATTGGGAAGTTTATCGTTATGGGAATGCCAACTTAGGTTGTCTTTGTCATTTCTATGATCTAGACGTTTGTATATATATTTCTGAGTCTTTATTATGGAACAGTTTGGAAAGTCACTAGCAACTATATACCTTATTTGTTCAAGCTTAATCTATTTGTTTTGTAAATTTTATTTAACAACAATTTACTTCCCTTTCCTAGCAATTAACCTTAGGTTTTATTCGAACAAGGATGTGATCGAGTCATGCATGTCTATTCCGTTGTTACGGTCATGTATGTATGATTCAGCTGCCTTGTTGGTGTGGTACTTTTGGTGAAAGACTGTTAGAATGATCAACCCATTAAGCCTATTAACCCAAGTTACTTTTTGACTTGTTACTCCTTAGCTCTAGTGGTGGAGATGTGTACCCTTGCCAAGCATATGATAGAAAACTAATCACGACCGAGGAATTGAGCGTACCCATTAAATGTTACACCCTAGATTAGTTGAGTGATCTGAGTGTTTTCATTTCCTATATTTCGTGAAGTGCTTGGCTTTGTACAGGTGATTAAACGAAAGAAATGCTTAACGAAAAAAATCCTTAACCTCGGTTAGGATACATTTTCAATAAATCTCTAGAGTCTACTTGAGGACAAGTAGGATTCAAGTGGGGGGATATTTGATGACATCAAATAACGTTACATTTATACCATCATTTATCCCAAATAAATTACCCACTTTTATATAATTATTGCAAGAATTGATACTTAATTGCTTATATTTGTTATTTGTAGTAATTACGGAGTGTTTTGTGAAGACGAGCTAAAAGGCACACATTTTGGAGCTTAAATGATGATATTTGAAGATACTTATTTCTGACTCAATACGCCATATCCAGCAAAGAAGATACGGCGTATCAGCGCCTGGACTTCACAAGAAAACGCGTATGTTCAATTCCCAATACGGCGTATCCTACTAACTACATACGCCGTATCTAGCTGGTCAAACAATCAAAGATCCTGCATTACATGTAATTAAGGAAAGATATAACTGATTGATTGTGAACGTAGCACGCACTTCAAGGAATATACCCCAATACGCTGTATTGACCTTACTTAATACGGCGTATCTACTTAATTTCAGAGACTATAAATTGAAGACTCAAAAATGAGTTTTTAGTGTGCAAAATCATATTCTCTATACCATAAACATTAAATTCGATTTTCTGATGTGAAGAAAAGCAGCCAAGGTCAAGCATCGATTACGATTCCATAGAAGACACTATGTAATTCCTATACTCTTGTAATCATTTAATTTTTGGTATCGTTTGGTAAAACGTTTGGTTTGTTTTAATCACGATTGCTTAATTTATTGTTGATTGTTTAATTATGTTTATCACCACATACTTGTCTATGTGCTTGAATATGTAACCTATCATTCAACTGGGTATAGTGATAATGACTAAGTAATCTAGATACTGGGATAGCTCTCTATATCGTATTTTATATATCTGGACCAATAAGATCACAAACAATGTTCTATCTCTGCCTTTAAATTAGTGAGCTTAGTTGGCTTGGCAGGTGACCCTTGGATCAACAAGTACGTTCTTAATCATTGGTAAAGACTTGAACAGTGAACTACCAGTATATAAAATACCGTCAAGCAGTAAGTGGGTAAAGTCTCGATGGGCTAGGGTTTAACAAGATCACCATTGCTTTAATCCCTAAGATAGATTATAATTAAACTAAAGGATGCTTTATGCGGATGCGTTAATTGTGACAGGATTCAACGTGTCTAAGTCTTAGGATGATGTCCCGCCTAAGTCTTAAGAATGATATGCCGCCTCGAGATAAGCAGTTATTGCACTAAACAAACAAACCAACATTTAATCGGATTTAATATGGCTAATACAATTTTCTATCATTTGGCTTGTACCGCTCTTTTATCTTTTGATTTTCTTCTTGCGTGCTTATTGTGTATTGAATTGATTTTTGTCACCATAAAACCTGTGCCAGTCTCTCAGGCTGAAAACCCCCTTTATCATTAGAACTAGGTTTAGCATAGGTTTAACAAGTAATTAGAATTATCTAGTCTAATTAGATTAATTAAAATACTGATAGAATATAAGATTAACGACCCCGCTCTTAGTGTTCGACACCCTACTTACTACGAAACTCTATCTGATCGGGCACACTGCCCGTTAAAGTGTGGTTTTAGGATAAGTCGGTTAAATATAAATTTAAAATTGGTAATCAATAAATATAACCTACACGACAACACATCATTAAGACACTTTAATTAATCTTTCATTTAAATTATTTCAGATGAAATAATCAATTTGTTAAGATTTAAAGTCGATAGATGGTTTTAAAGTTTTGACAAGCAAGTGACCTTTTAATTAACTTTTCGTTAATTAAAATTTCTTTAATAATTTCCAAAGAAACAATTAAGTTGTCACCATTTAACGGCGAGAATGAGAGAGGGATTTTTGTGAAGTTTTAAGAGATATAAAGAGAAGGTTGGCGATGATGTCTTTTGACGATACTCTTTCGATGAATATATTTCCTCTTTGAATGTTTTTGCGAAGATAGCGGTAATGAGATTTATGCTCAATAAGATGGCTCCTTAGTCTTCAAACATTATAGGAATGTTGTTGAAGCGAATGCCGTAGATGATGGGAGTTTTTTTCATCCATAGTGTTTGTTGTCATGCCTTTCCGGCGTTTACATATTCGGCTTCAGTAGTGGTTATAGCAAGAGCGACTGGCTTCTTTAAAAACCGAGATGTTACACAACATCCCATAAACGTTAAAATGCCGCTAGTGCTTTTTCGGTCCACAAAGTTGACATATACTACGGTTTCTATGTCGAACTTCTTAGGATATTGCAATCCCAAGTGCGTAGTGCCTTTTATGTATCGGATGATACAATAAGCCGCTTCAACATGGGAGGTTCTTGGGAACCTCCTAGAAACGTGCACAAAGACAAACATTAAACATGATATCGAGCATACTTGCCGTATAAATTACTTATCGTATTTCTATATTTACTATTATCCACCGACTTACCTTTTTTATAACACCCCCATTTTGTCAAATATAGCAGCGGAAGCTAATCTGGGGTGTTATTTCATAGTACAACAATCATAATCATAGAAAACGAATCGTAAAGAGACGTTTAAAAAAAATTGTTATCATTCATTTATTCATCAGAGTTTTTACAAACAGAGGTCCCAAAAATCTACAAGAAATCAAAAAGTTTAAATGATAACAGTTTAGCCATCTTCAAGTCCGTACCACTCTATGCTTTATGTTGCTCAATTACCTAAGATAAACATGCTAAAAAGTCAACACAAAGGTTGAGTGAAATTCATAGGTTTAATTAAAGTAGTTTGAATACAAGTCCAATAGTGGGTTACATTGTTATACACCCATAGGTTATAAAATAATATTATTGCCTTAGCTCATGACACCGAATCCTTATGTTAATCAATAATCACAAATAATTGCCCCAACGGGTGTCTTTGCCAAAACACCCGCAAAGTTATTCAAATGATGTGCTATTGGTTACCGACAGTAGGTACACCAACGGGGAAGTCCAGTCCCAAATAGATCTATTCACATTATTCACGCTTACCCTGACAAGTAATTAATCGTTCATGATAATGGGGTCTTAATGGCAAAAGTAGTTACTTAGGCAATAATGAATCAGGATAGCATACAGAAAAATACTTGCATTCATGGTTTAAGCATGTATCCCCCTCACGGGTTTATGAAATATTAAAGAGATTTAAAAGTGAGGCTATGACTCACCTTAATAGTACAGGGAAATCTGATTGTTGGCAAAAGTATGAAATATAAGTAACGGCTTCGTCACGTAACCTGGGGTAATATGTCAAGTCTTAGTTTTTGAATATGATTTATGTTTCCAACATCATAAAGTTTAACGTATAATCTTGATTAATTAATTTTATGGAATTAATGCATCACTGTTCGTGCTATCATAATTTAGAGGCCACGTAGTATCGTTTGAAGAGCCATGGCACTTTAAATCGTAAACCCAGTAAACTCGTCAAGACGAATACTCAAATGGAACCCCCTCATATGAAACTCCCTAGTATCGTGATACGATAACATTATAAGTTTCTTCAAAAGCTAAGTGAGGATAAATTACGTTAACTATATAACGTAAATGATTTAAAAGTGTCGATCGAATATTAATAACATTAAATATAACGGGTTTAATAAAATCGGGTTTTATAATATTTTTATATATTTTCATAATTTATATAAAAATATAATATTTTATATTTTAAAGAATATCAAATGGCAATTATTACCCTTGGATTAAATTAATTACCAAATAAACCTTTATATATATATATATAATATATAATTTAAATACTTAACTTATAACTTGGCAGAGATGATCCTTGGATTATAAGTTTCTTAAAGTGACATTTTTAGCCTTGGAGTTAATAATTTCCCAAAAGTTACAATATATAGCCCCTTCAAGTAAATATTTTAACAAAACTATCCCAAAATCCAGTAAGATTATTTAGGATTCCAAAAGAGTTTTGCAGGTTATAGCTTATCATAATAAGCTAAAATAAGTTAGGAAAAATAGTTTTTACAAGCTTATAGCTTATAAAAATGGTTTTCGAGTTCAAAAATACAAAACGGGTTTATTTGGTTCGAAAAATTAATCCAAGGGTTAAGGCTTTTAAGACATGATAAAATGTGTATAGAAATCATAAATAAGCTTATCATAATAGCTTATAATACGTTGTAGGATTAGCTAATGGATTAAAGAAAAACGAGTGAACTAGGGTTTCAAAGGGTTCGTTTGGTTTTAAAACTTTATAACGAATGGGTTTTGAGCTAAAGGCTTCTAAAAAGAGTGTAAGTATGATCATAGGACACTAATTAAAGATTTAAAGTAGATATGAGAGTTTATGGGAACCCTTAATGTTTGGCTTATATGGTTTGAAAATGGGTCGAAAATGGCTTTTGGGAAGGATCTGCAGCTTCTTTTTAAATCGAACCATCATATTATTGTCGTTAAGATCGATAGCAGACCAAGTCTCTCGAACCGTATGGTCAAACCCTTGCAAATTAAACCGATAGAAATGAGAATTTGAGGTGTGAGTTTGAAGTGAAGGGTGTGTCCCCTTTTATAGGGTCGAATGACCCTTAATGGCCAAGTAAAAGGAGTAAGGATCAAGGTAAGGGTTTGATTAGTGTCTAGTCTAGTAGTGATGACAATGAAGAGCTATGAGGATGAGTCTTACAAGCTAGAAACTAGCATGATGATGTGGGAGGTCTTGGTTCAACCGCCACATAAAAGGAGAAACAAAGAGGTGATGTTGCACTCTTGGTGGCCAAGTAAAGCAAGTGAGGTGCTTGTAAGCAGCTTGTGGCTATAGTAGCTTAGTCATGGAGGTGTGCGGGTGCTTGGTTATGTTTAAAATGGATAAAATTAAAAAAAAGTGGTCGCGGGTTCGGTTTAGGAACAGGTTAGGGTTTTTAGGGTTTTAATTCATGTGTATTGGAGTAATAAGGAAGGAAAATGAAATGTAATGTCGAGCATTGAGTTCTTGAAACACGTGTTGATTAGTTTGAACGAAATCTTTAAGAAAAATGGAGATAAAATGGCTTACTTGGATTCGTGCTTAAAAAGCTTGTACATTGTGCTTTTAGAGACTTGTACCTTATTTTGGAGGGAAAATGTATTCAAATGAGATGCTATGATACTTTTACATGTGCCTTGCTTGCTTGTACATTCATTTTGTATGTTTACATTACATAAAATTAGGGTTTAGGCATAATCGTTAACGGTTTATGTTCATTTGATAATAATGTCATGAAAACTTCGTTAAATGGATATCGTATATGTTATAAATGATATTAGAGTGTAGAATTGACATGTTATGATGTTTGCTTGACATATTTTGATGTTTACATGATGTAAACATGGATAGAGATAGCATAGGTAGTTTTCTGAGCTTGTTTACTTTAAAGATGCAAGTTACGTTGCATAGTGAGTTTAAAACAAAAATTTCCCTGTAAAAAGGTGGTATTTACATAATAGATGGATAATATAGTGCATCTAATTTAATAGATGGATGTTTACATTGATGAAAATTGCGGGTTGTTATATTTTAGGAATAGGAGAAACTCAAGAAAGTATTTAGAGACAAGCGATCGATAGGTTTGACAATTCCTGATTGCGACCGTGTGATCATAGGATGAGTGTGGGGTGGTTCATTAACTGGGTCGGTATTAGTTTGTGGATTTGGTGGATCAAATATGGGTGGTGGTAGCAAACTGTTTTGGGTTTGGGTTTAGGTGTTGTGTGGTTCGTGACTAGTGGGCTGGTTGGTGTGGAAGATTGGGCCTGGTGAATTTAGGCCGATGTGAGGAGGACTTTGGGTTGGATCAGTAATTGGTGGAGTATGAGTATTAGGCTAAGGGCCGGCAGTTGGGCCGTGGGTATACGTTGTGGGGTCAAGTAGGGTGTGGTGAAGTATGAAGGAGGAAGGCGCAGGTTCAAGGAATTGATACGAGGGTGGAGATTATGGTGTCATGGATTTGTATGGAAATTGGGTTTCATCAAAGGTGACGTGCCTAGACAAGATGATTTTGTTTGTTTCAAGGTCTAGACATCAAAAAAAAAAAAAAACACCAACAACACAAAAAAGAAACAAAAAACAAACAAACCAACAAAACAAAAAAAAAAACGAAAAAAAAGAAAAAACAAAAACAAAACAACAAAAAAAATAACCAAAACACAAAAAAAAAAATAAACAAAAAAAACAAAAAAAAACAACAAAACAATAAACAAACAAAAAAACAATAAACAATCACCTTCAAATAAACACCATCAAACCCCAAAAAAAAAAACACAAAAAAAAAAATAAACCAAAAAAAAAAACACAACAAAAACAAAAAACAAAGAAAATAAAAAAAAACAAAACAAAAAACCAAAAAAAAAAAACCACCCCAACAAAACCAAAAAAAAAAACGTACAAAAAACTAAAATACACAAAACAGAACACAAAAAACACAAAAAACAAAACACACACAGACAAAAAAAACAAAAAAAAACAAGAAACGAACCAACAAAAAACAAACAAAAAAAACAAAAAAAAAAAAGAAACACGACAAAACAAAAACAACAACAAAAGACACAAAACCAACAAAGCTAAAAAAAACAAAAAAGAACTAGAACCAAAAACAAAACAAAAAAAAAAAAACCAAAAAAAATAAAACAAACTCAAAAAAAACCAAAAAAAAAATACAAAACAAAAGAACAAAACAAAAAGAACAAAACCAAACAAGCCATAAAAAACCAACATACACGAAAAAAAACAACAAAAAAAAAAAAAAAAAAAAAAAAAAAAAAAACCACCACAAATCAACTAACCCAAAAATAAACAAAAAAAGACAAACAACATACCATACAAAACAATTAACAAACCAGAAACACCAAAAAAGAAAAGAGACTCCCACCAAGACAGCACACCAAAAAAAAAAAAAAAAAACAATCACAACAAACACACAAAAAAAACACAAAAAAAATAAACCACACGAAAGTACAAAAACATAAACAAACAACCAGACCAAAAACACAAAAAAAAAAAACCAAAAAAAAAAAAAAAAAACACTAAAAAACAACACAAAAAAAAGCACAACAAGAAAACTAAAATCAAAGAAAAACATAAAAAACATAAAACAGACAAAAAACAAAGCCAATAAAAATACCCAAAAAAAAAAAAAAAAAACACAACACAAAACCAACAAAAAACAGGACCCTAACATAATCAACAAACAACAAAAGAAAACAAAAACGCCAACCAAACAAAATAAAAACAAAGAAAAAAAACAAATAAAATAAACAAAACAAAGAAACTAAACTAACTAAAAAGACATACACAACACACAACAAAAAAACACAAACAAAAGAACCGAGAAAAACCTAAAACAACAAATATAAGAACAAACTAAAAAAATCAAAACAACTATAGTAACATACAAAAAAAAACAAAAACAAAGACAATACAAACACACCCAAAAAAAAAAAAAAAACAAAAAAAAAACACAAAAAACAAAAACAAAACAAAAAAAAACAAAAAACAAAAAAAAACAGACAAAAAACAACACAAATCACATCAAAACAACAAAAAAAACAAATACATAAAAAATAAATAAAAAAAAATAAAATCACAAACAAAAAAAAACACAAAAAAACAAGAAACAAAATACCAACCAAGAAGAAAAACAAACACACAAAACAAACAGACCAAAACCACAAAAAAAAAAAAGAAAAAAAAACAAACAACAAAAACAAATAAACCAAAACAAAAAACAAAAACCCACAAAAACTAACATACAAAACAACATAAAAAACAAAACTAACACAAACAACAAAAAAAAAAAAACCAAAAGAAAAAAACAAAAAAACCACAGAAAAAAAACAAAAAAAACAAACAGAAAACAACAATCAAAAACAAAAACAGAACTAGACAGAACAATACACAATAAAAAAAAAAACAACACACAAAACAACACAATAAACACCACAACAAAAAAACAACAAAACAACAAAAAAAACACAAAAAAAAAGAAAAACAATAAACCATGAAAAACAACAAAAAAAACACACACAAAATGACATAAACCAACACATAAAAAAAAAAAAGAACACAAAAAAAAAAAAAAACAAAAGAATAATAGAAACAAAAATAAAACACAAAATAACGACAACCATAAAGAAAATAATAACAACAACACTACAAAAAAAAAAAAAACAACACAAAAAATAAAAAAAAAAAAACAGCACAAAAAACAACAAAATCTCAAAAAAAAAAAACACACAAAAACCAACTCAACAATAACAACAAATCAAAAACAAAATCACAAGCCAAAAAAAGTAAACAAAAAAGAAACCACAACAAAAAACACCAAACAAACAAAAAAAAAAAAAATAACAAATAAAAAAAAAAAAAACAAAAAAAAACAAAAAACAAAAAAAAAAAACAGAACAAAAAAACACACAAAAAAAACACACCAAAAAAAACAAAACAACAAAAACAAACAAAAAGAATACAAAACACAACAAAACAAAAAAGCAAGACAAAAACTCAACAAAAAAAAAAAAAAACAAAAAACAAAAAAAACAAAAAACAAAAAAAAGACAACCAAAAAGAACAAAACAAAAAAACAAAAAAACCACAAAAAAAAAACACACAAAAACAAAAAAACCATAAAAAACAAAAAAAAAACAAAAACAAAAAACCAACACAAAAAACAAAACAACAACAAAAAAAAAACACCCCAAACACACAAAAATAAAAAAACAGACAAAAAAATAACACAAAAACAAAAAACAAAAAAAAACAACCAAAAAATAAAGAAAATCAAAAAAAACAACAAAAAACCAAACAGAAAAAAAACCAACAAAGAAAACAAAACACAAAAACACATATAAAAAAACAAAAAAAAAAAAACAAAAAAACAAACAAAAAAACAAAAAAAAAATAAAGGAAAAACACCAAAAAAAAATACCAGGAAAAAAGCAACAAAAAAAACCCAAAAAAACAAACACAAACAGCACCAAGCACACACAAACACAAAAACAAAGCAAACAACAAAACACACCAAACACAAAAACAAAAAAAAAACACACAAAACACTAAACACAACAAAGAAAAAAACCAAACAAAAAAACAACACAGAAAAAAAAAACAATAAAAAAACAAATCAGAACAACACAAAAACACATAAAAACAAAAACAAAAACAAAAAACACCAAAAAACAAAAAAACAAACGAACAACCAGAAAAAACAACAAACAACAGAAAATAAAAACAAAAAAAAAAAAAAAACAACAAAACACAAAACAAAAAAAAAAAAACAAACAAAAAAAAGAAAAATCAAACACAAAAAAAAAAACCACAAAAACACAAAAAAAAAGACAACAAAACCAAGAATATAACAAACAAAAAGAACAGACAACTAAAAAAAGCACAAACAAACATTAAAAAAAAAACCAAAAACAAAAAACACATAAAACCAAAAAATAAACCAAAAAAGAAAAAACAACAAAAAAAAAACAAAAACACAACAAACAAAAAAGACAATAAAAACAATAAAGAAAACCAAAACAAACACAAAAACAAAAACAAAACCAAAAAAAAAGAAAAAAAAAAAGAAAAAAAAATACAAAAAAAAAAAAAAAAACAAAAAACCCAACATAATAAAAAAAAAAAATACCCAAAGAAGAAAAAAAAACCCAAAAAAAATAAAAAAAAAACAAAGAAAAACACATGACCACAAAACAAAAAAAACAAAGAACAAAAAAACAAATAAAGAAAAAACCCAGTACGAAAACCAAAATACACAAAAAAAACGAAACACAAACAACAAGAAAAAAAAAAACAAGACAACAAGAAACAAAACAAAAAAACAAGCAACACCAACGCAAAATAAAAAAAGAATAACAAAACAAAAAACATAAATCAACCCCACAAAAAAAACAACACCACAAAAAGAAAAACAATAAATAACAACAAAAATAAACCAAACAACCAAAATAAACAAACAAAAAACAAAAAAACACAAACAAAAGCAAAAAAACACACACAACAAAAAAAAGAAAACAAAAACAATAAACAAAAAAAAACAAAACACAACAAAAACAGAAACGAAACCAAAAACAAAAAAAAAAACAAAAACAACAAAAAAAAAAAAAAAAACAGAAACATACAAAAAACAACAAAACAGCAAAAAAAACAAAACAATCAAAGTAAGAACAAACAAACAAAAAAAATAATCAAAAAACAAAAAACACAACAAAAAAAACACAAAACCAAACAATAAACAAAAAAAAAAAAAACAAAAGAAAAAAAAAAACAAAGAAAATAAAAAAAAAAAACAACAAAAAAAAAAAAAAACAAAACAAAAGACCACTTCAAAAACACAACAAAAAAACAAAAATAACAGCAAAATAAAAAACAAACAAAACAAAAAACACAACACAAAAAACACATACAAAAAAAAAAAAACCACAAACCAAAAAAACAAAACAAAACATCAAAATCAACAAAAAAAAAACCAAAACAAAACAAAAAAAAACGAACAAAAAAAAACCAAACACAAAAAAAAAAAAAACAATCAACCAAAAAAAAAAAACAACAAGAAAAAAAAAACTTAAAAAAAAAAACAAATGCAAAAACAAACAACAAACAAACAAACACAACCAATCAAAGACAAAAAAACACAAAAAAAAAAACAAAACAAAACCTAAAACAAACAAAAAAAACCGACCCACTCCAACAAACCCCCGCACCCCCCCCCCCCCCACTCCCCCCCCCAACCCCACCCCCACACAACACCGCCACCCACCCCTACCCCCCCCCACACAGCACACCTCACAAACCAACTCCACCCACGCCAACACTACAACAACATCCAAACCAACAAACCCACAACCCATTACAAGCAACTACACAAAAAAAACAAAATACCAACCCAGAAAAAATCCCACAACCACAAACCACACAAAAACCAACAACAAAAAAAAAAAACATAAAAAAAACACAAAAAATCTCCCAAACAAAAAACAAACACAACAAACAGACAATCCAAAAAAAACAAAAACAAACACACAAACAAACAACGTCATCACAAAAAAAAACAACAAACCACAACAACAAAAAAAAAACTAAAAGAATCAATAAAAAAAAAAAAAAAAACACAAAACAAAAAACAAACACCAAAAAAAAAAAAAAAAACGCAAAACTAACCAACACACAAGAAAAAGAAATAAACCAACCAAAAAAACACAAACAAAACACAAACAAAAAAACACAAAAACACTCTCCTCCAAAAAAAATCACAAACAAAAAAACATAACACAAAACCAAAAAGAAAACACCTAAGATCGCGCCCACAAAAAAACAAAAAAAACTAAAAAAAAAAACAAACCAACACAAACACACAACAAAAATATAAAACAAAAAACACAAAACACACAAGACAAAACAACTAAAAAAACCAAAAAGAAAAACAAAAACAACCTGAACAACAAACCACCCAAAAAACATCAAAAAAACAAAAAAAAATCCAAAAAGAGGACAAAAAACAAAAACACACAAAAAAAAAAAAAAAAAGAAAACAAATAAAACAAAACAACAACTAAAAAAAACAAAAAAAAAACAACAAAAAAAAAAAAAAAAACAAACACAAAACAAACAAACAAAAAAAACCACAAAAAAACAAAAAACCACAACAAAAACAACAACCACACAAAAAACACATAAAAATCAAATAAACAAAACCAGAATAAAAAAAAAAAAAACAAAAAAAAAACAAACGAAACACAACAAAAACAAAGCACAAAAAAAAAAAAAATAAAAAAAAACCAACATAAAATAAAACAAACAATAAAATATAAAAAAAAACAAAAACAACAAAAAAACACACACAAAATAAACCAAAAAACAAACCAAAACATAAACAAGTCACAAACAAACAAAAAAAAATAAAAAAAAAGAAAAGCAAAAAACAAAACAAAACAAAAAACCAAAAAAAAGGAGAACAAACAAACACAATAAACAAAAAAAACAAACAACAACAAAAAACAAAAAAAAGATACAAAGCAAAAAAAAAACGACATCAAAAAACAGACTAACAAAACACAACAACAACCAAAAAAACAAAAAAAAACAAACAACAAGCAAAAAAAAAAAAAACAAAAACAACGATACAAAAAACGAAAAAAACACAAAAAAACCAAAAAAAACAACGAAAAACAAAAAAAAAAAGACCAAACAACAACAAAAGTAATACCAGACAGAAAAACACCAAAACAAACAAAAAAAAAAAAAAAAAGAAAAAAACAAACATAACAAACAAAAAAAACCACAAGAACATAGAAAAAAAGACAACAACAAAAACAACAAACCACAAAAAAACAGAACAAAACAAAAAACGTAAAAAAACAACTAACAAAACAAACACAAAAAAGAAATCACCAATCAACACAAAAACAAAAAATAGAAACTCAATACAAAAAAAAATAAAAAACCCAACAGAAAAAAAAACAACATACAAAAATAACAACAAACAAAAAACAAGAAAACTAAAAAAAAACAACAAATTCAACAAAAAAAAAATCAAAAAACAAAAACGAACAACACCACACAACAACAAAATAACGACAAAACAAACCACAAAAAACCACGCAGACGCCAACAACAAAAAAAACCAAACACAAACCAAACAAAAAATCAAAAAAAACACCAACAAACCCAAAACCGCCCGAACACCCAAGCACGCAACCAAGTACTAAACACAACAAGAAAAACACACACAAACAAACAAGAAAAAACAAACAAAAAAAAAAAAAACAAAAAAAAAAAAACAAACCAAAAAGCAAAAACCGAAAATAAAAACAAAACAAACACAAAAAAAACAACAAACAAAAAACCAAAATAAGAAAAAATCAAAAAAGAAACATGAACAATCCAATCTCTCTACATCAACAAACAAACAAAAAAAAACGAAAAACAAAACTATAAGACACAAAAAAAAACAAAAAAAATAAACTAAATACAAAACAAAAAGATAAAAAACACAAAAAACACAAAAACAACCAAGCAAAAAAAAAAACAAAAAAGAAAAAACCAAACAAAATAAAACAAAAAAAAAAAAAAAAAAAAAAGAAAAAAAAAAAAACACAACAAAAAAAAAAACAAAAAAAAAACTTACGCAAAACTTAAAAAAAAAAAGAAAATAAACACAACAAAAACAAACACAAAGGAAACAAAAAAAAAAAAACAACAATCCAAAAAAACACACACACAAAAAAAAAAGAAAAATAAAAAAAACACAAAAAATCAACGAAGAAAACAACATCAACAACAAAAATAAAACAATACAACACAAAACAAAAAAAAACACAAACAAAAAAACCAAAACAAACAAAACCCCAAAAGAAAAACAAAAAAACAAAAACAAAAAAAAACACAAAAAACACCAAAAACACGCACCAAAAATCAAACAAACATCCCAAAAACAAAAAAACACAACAAAACAAAAAACCGAAACAAAAAAAACAAACAAAAAACACCAAAGAAAAAAAAAAAAAAACCAAAAAAAAAAATAAAAAAACAAAACAAACTAACGGAACAAAAAAAAACAAAAAAAACAAAAAACACAAGAACACTAAAAAAACAACAATCATCCCAAAAAAAAACACATAAAAAAAACAAAAAAAAAAAAAACACCAAAACAAAAAAAACAAAACACAACAAACAAAAACAAAACAAAAAAACACAAAAAAAAAAAAAAAAAAGAAAAAAAAGAAAAAACAACAACGAAAACAAAAAACCAAAAAACAAATGAAACCAACCAAAATAAAAAAAAAAAAAACACACCAAAAAAAAAAACAAACGAAAAGCAGAACAAAAATAAAAAAATACAAAAAACACAAATCAACAGAAACAAAAAACAACAAAAAAATAAAAAAAACAAAAAACATACAAACAAAACAAAAAAAACCAATAAACCAAACCCACAAGCAAAAAAACAAAACAACAAAAAAAAAAAAAAACAAAAACAAAATACAGAAAAAAACCAAAAAAAAAGAGACAAAAACCCGAAAACAAGAACAAAATACCAAAAAAACGACACAAAACAACAGAAAAAAAAAAAACAAAAAACACAAAAACCAAAAAAACACATAAACAAAAAACAACACAAAGAATAAAATAACAAAAACAAAGCACAAACCATAAACACACAAAAAACAAAAAGTAACCACACAAAAAAAAAACAATAACTCACAACACACAAAAAACCAAAAAAAAAAAACATCAAAAAAAAAAATAAACCAAAAAACCAAAAAAAAGACAAAAACAACACAAAAAAAAAAACAACAAACAAATAAAAACACGAGAAAACCAGCAAAAACAACCCAAAAAAAAAACAAACACAACACAAAACAAACAAAAAAACAAAGACAAAAAAAAAAAAACAACAACAACACAAAATCATAAAAAACACAAAAAAAAAAAATAACAAAAAAAACAAAAAAAAACTGAAAACGAAACAAAAACAAAAAACACAACCAAGACAAAAAAAAAAAGAAATAAACCAAGCACAAACACAAAAACACCAAACACCACAAAACAAAAACACTAAAAAACAACTAAAAAAAACAACACAACAAATCAAACCCCAACAAAAAAACAAAAACAAAAAAAAAAAACAAAAAGACAAAAAAAAAAAAAAAAAACCAAAAAAACCAAAACAAAAAACAAAAAAAAAAAAAAACAAAAAACCAATCAACCCCAAACCCACAAAAAAAAACACAAAAAGACAACACACCAAAAAAAGAAAACAAAAACAAAACACAACAAACAACAAAGAACACACAACAAAAAAAAAAAAAAAAAGATAAACAACACCCAAACATAACAAAACAAAAAAACAAAAAACAAGAACCACCAAAACAAACAACAAACAAAAAAAAAAAAACAACCAACAACAACAAAAATTCACAGAAAACCAAAAAAACCATCAAAAACCACGCAAAAACAAATAAAAAACACAAAAATAACAAAATAAAATACCAAACAAAAAAAAACAAAAAAACACCAACACAACAAAACAAAAAAAAAAAAAAAAAAAAAAACAAAAAATAAAAAGACAAAAAAAAGAAAAAAAACAACAAAAACAAATTAAAAAAACAACAAAAAAGCTAAAAACAAACACAAACCAAAAAACAAACACACAAGATCCAAGCAAGAACATCAAAAAACAAAAACAACCAAAAAAAAAAAAAACAAAAGAAAACGACGAAAAAAACAAACCAAAAAACGAAAAAACAACAACAATAAACAAAAACACAGAACACTAAAACAAAACACACCAACATACAATCAAATAAAAAAAACAACAAAAAAAAAAACAACCCACAAAAACACCAACAGCCACACACACAAAACAAAAAAAAAAAAAAAAAAACTAACCACCAAAAAAAAAAACAAACAAAACCAAGAAAAAACACAAAACCAAAAAAAAAAAACCAATGACAAAAAAAACAACAAAACAAAAAAACAAAAAAACAACCAAATAAAACAACAAAAAACAAAAACCACAAAAACAACAAAAAATAAACAAGCAAACAAAAAAAACCAAACCAAAACAAAAGAAAACAACAAAAGCAAACCAGGTAACACCATCACACACCCACACATCCAAAAAAAAAACAACCACCAAAAAAAAACACAAAAACAAACCAACAAAACAAACACCACACAAAAAACAAAAAAAAAACAAAATGAAAAAAAAAAAACAAAAAAATAACAAAAAACAACCAAAAAAAACACAAACCACCCGATAAACAAAAAAACACCAAAACAAAAAAGCACAACATCAACATAAAACAAAACAACAACAAACAAAAACACAAAAGAAAAAAACAAAACAAAAAAACAAAACAAAAACAACAAAAAAAGAAACCGAAAGAAACCAAAAACAACAAAAAAACAACAGAAAGAACAAAAAAAAAACCAGAAACAGCAAAACAACAACAAAAAAAAAAAAAAAGAAAAAAAAACAACGAAAAGACAACAACAAAAAACCAAAAAAATAAGACCAAACAACCAAACCAAAAAAACAAACAAAAAAACGACAAACAAACAAAACAAACAAACAAAAAAACACACAAACACAACAAACAAAAAACACCAAACAAAACAAAAACAACACAAAAAAAATCATAAAAACAAAAAAAAACACAACAAAAAAAAAAACAAAAAAACAAAAAACAAAACCCAAACTATCACCAAAAAAACAAAAAAAATAAAAGGGAAACCAAAACAAAATATCAACACGAAAAAAAAACAAACAACAAAAGAACAAAACAACAAAAAAAAACAAAAACAAACAAATAAAAAGCAAAAAAAAAACCCAAAAACACAAAACAAAAACAAAAAAAACAACAGAACAGAAAACCAACAAAAAAAAAAAACAAACTACAAAAACACCAAGACAACAAACAAAAACAACAAGTCACACCAAACACAAAGAAAACCAACAAAAAAATCAATAAAATCAAAACAAAACAACAAACCAACAACAAAAAAAAAACAAAAACCAACAAGAAAATAAAAACACACGCAAAAAAACAAAACAACAAACAAAACACACAAAAAACACAAACACTCAAAAACACCACAAAAAAACACAACAAAAAAAAACACACCACATAATAAACAACACAATGACAAACACAAAACAAAAAAAAAAAACTAAAAACACAAAACAAAAACCCAACACAACACCAAAAAACAAAAAATTACCAACAACAAAACAAAAAACCACCAAAACACCAAAACAAAAACCGCAACAACAAAATACAACAAACACAACAAAACCAAATAAAAAAAAAACACAGAACAAAAAAACAAAAAACAAACACCAAATAAAAAAAACACAAAAAAACAACACAAAATCAAAAAAAAAAACAAAACCAAAAACTAAAAAAACCACAAACACCAACAAAACAAAGCAAAAACAAAACCACAAAATAACAACAAAACACAAACACAAAACAAAGCAAAAACAACACAAAAAAAATAAAAACACAACCAAACCAAACAAACAACAAAAAAACAAAAAACAAATAACAGCACAAACAAAAAAACAAACAAACACAAAACACACAAGAAAAAAAAAAACAACAACAAAAAAAAACAAAAAAAAGAAACAGAATAAAAAACAAAACAAAACAAAAAAAACAACAACAAAACACAAAAACAGAACACAATAAAAACAAAAGCACAAAAAAAAAAAACACACACAACCACCCAAACACAACCAACACACAACAAAAAAAACAAAAACAAAAACCACAACCAAAAAACAAAACCACAAAAAAAAACCAAAAAACAAAGCCAAAAATAACCCAAATAAACCAAAAAAAAAAACAACAAAAAGAACAAAAACCAACAAAAAAACCAAAAAACAAACAACGACAAAAGAACAAAACCAAAGAATACAAAACAGAACACAAAGAACAAAACAAACAAGACAAACAAAGACAAAAAACCAAAAAAAATACAAACAAACAACAAAACAGAGAAAAACACACACAAACGAGCAAAACAAATACAACATAACAACCAACCAACAAACCCAAAAACAAACAAAAACAACAGAAATACAAAAAAAAACTATAAAAACACACAAAAAACAAACAAAAAGACACAAACCAAAAAACCCATTCCAAAAAAAAATACAAAACAACAAAAACAAACAAAACACCAAAAAACAAAAAAACTCACCACAAAAAACAAAAAAACCACACAAAAAAACAAACACAAACAAAAAAAAAGAAGAAACAAACAAAAAAAAAAAAAACAAAAAAGAACACAAAACAAACCACAAAGAAGAATCAAAAGAAACACAACACCAAAAGACACAAAACAAAAAAAAAAAATCAAACAACCAAACAAAAACAGTCAAAACACATAAAAAAAAACAACACAAACATACAACCATACGAAAACACACAAAAAAACAATAAACAATGAAACACACAAAAAAAAAAAGCAAAAAACCAACAAAAAAAAAAGACAACCAAAAGAAAAAAAAACAACAACAACCAACAAAACAAAAAAACAAAAAACAAAAAGAACAAACCACTAAAAAAAAAAAAAAACAAACACAACAAACAAAACACAACAACACAAAACCAAAACAAAACAAAAACCAGAAAAACAAAAACCCAAAAAAAATAGAAACCATAAACAAAAACAAATCATCAAAACAAAACACAAACGAACACAAAAAACAAGAATCAACAACAAAAAACCACAAAGACAAACAAACAGCATAAACCAAAAAACAAACAAAACCCAAATCACACAATAAAAAAAAAAGAAAAATAAAAAAAAACGAAAAAAAAAACTAAAACAAGAAAAACCAGAAATAAAAAATAACAAACAAACACCAAAAAAAAAAACAAAAAAAAACAAAAAAAACAAAAAACAAAAACAAAACAAAAACAGTCAAAAAACAAAAACAAAAAAAAAAATATCAAAAAAAAAACAATACACAAAAAAAAAAACCAACAAGCAAAAACCAACACAAACACAAAAAAAAAAAATAAAACAACAAAAAAACCACATACACCTAAAACAAAAAAAACAACAACCACAAAACAAAAAAAAAAAAAAAAGAATAAAAAACAAGACAAAAAAAACAAACAATAACAAAACAAACAACAAACACAAAAACAAAACAAATCACCCAAACAACAAAAACAACAACCAAACAAAACAACAACCAAAAAAAAGAAAAACAAACAACAAAAAAACCAAAAAAAAAAGAACAAACACAAAAAAGACACAAACACCCACACAAAGCATAAAAAAAACCAACCATAAAACAACACAAAAACAAAAAAAAATACAAAGCAAAAAACAAACACAAATACCACAAAAAAACAAAAACAAACAAAAACACCAACAAAAAAATAAAAAAACCCGAAATAAAAAAAACCACCACACAAACAAGTAAAAAAACACACTCACACCGCAAACGCACCAACCTAAAAACAAACAGACTAAACACACTAAAACAAAAACCAAACACAAAACCCACACACAACATACAAACAAAAAACCAAAAAAAAAAAATAAAAAAAACCAAAAAACACAAAAACCCCCAGCACTAAAAAAAACAAAACACAAACACAAAAAAAACAAAAAATAACAAAAATAAAACACACACAATACAAAACAAAACACAACCAAAGTAAAACAACATACCCAAAAAATCAAAAACAAAAAACGTCAAAAAAAACACAACACAAAAAAAAAAAAAAAAAAAAAAAAAAAAAAACCAACAACCACCAACAAAATCGAAACCAAGACAAAAACAACCAACAAAAAAACAAATATAAACAACAAAAAAAACAAAAAAAACAAAACAAAACAAAAAAACAAAACCAACCAAAAAAAAAAAAAAAAAACCCAACAAATAAAAACCCACAAAAAAAAACCAAAAAAAAACCACAAAAGCAAAAAAAACACCCCACAAAGAACACAAAACAAAAAAACAAAAAAAAAACAAAAAAAAAAACAAACAAAACACAAGCACTCAACAAACCAAAAACGACACAAAACAAATCACAAAAAACAAATAAAAAGACAAAAATAGACTAAAAAACAAACACAACAAAAAAAAAAAACAAAACAAAAAACAAAAAAAACAAAAAGAACAAAACAGAAAAAACAAAAATACACAAAAACAAAAAAAAACAAAAAGAAAAAAACAAAACGCTCCAAACAAAAAAACAAAAACAAAACAACCAAAAACAACAAGAACATAAAAAAAAAAAAAACAAAAAAAAAAACAAAAAAACAACAGTCAACCAACCAAAAAACAACAAAAAAAAAAAAACAAAAAAAGCACAAAAAAAAAAAAACAACAACAAACAACAACAAAAAAAACCACACACAAAAAAAAAACACAAAAAAAAAAAAAAACACAAAAAAACACAAGAAAAATAAAAAAAGAAACCATACAAAAAAGAACAAACAAAACAAACACAAAAACAATCAAGCAAAAAAACCAACAACAACAAAACAAAAAAAAAAAAAAATAACCAAAAAAAATAAAAACACAACCAAAAAACAAACAAAAAACAAAGAAAAACAAAAACAAATAACACAAAAAAACAAAAAAACAAAGAAGAAAAAAAAAACCAACACCACAACAAAAAACAAAAAAAAACACAAACAACACACACCAAACAAATCAAAAAAAACACACCACACAAACAAAAAAAAACAACCCCAAAACAAAGAATGACAAATATTACACGAAAAAAACCAAACACCCCAAAAACATCAAAAAAATAACAGAAAAAACCAAACATAAACCCAAAAAAGAAAAAAAACAAAACCGCAACACAAAAAAAAACACACAAAAAAAAAACAAAAAACATAAAAAGCAAACAAAACACAACAGAAAAAAAAAATACAAACATCAAAAACAAAAAAAAAAAATAAATAAGGAAAACACATCAAAAAAACAAAACACAAAAACAAAAGAAAAACCAACAAACAACAAAGAACACCAACAAAAAGAATCAAAACAAACAAAAAACAAACAAACAAAAAAAAAAAAAACAAAAACCAAAAAAAAGAAAAAAAAAAAACAAACAAGAAAAAAAAAAAACACAAAAAAAACAAAAACAAAACAGAAACAAAACAAACAAAAAAAAAAAAAAAAAATGAAAGAAAAAAAAAAAAACAAAAAACAAAAAAGCAAACAAAACCAAACTAACAAAAACCACCAACTGAAAACAATAAAACTCAACAAAAACCAAAAAAAACCACAACAAAACTACAACCCAAAGAAAAATGACCACAAGAGACACCAACAACAAAAAACAAAATAAAAGAAACAAAACAAAAACACAAAAACAACAACAGTAAGAAAACAAAAACCCAACAAAACAAAAACAACAAAACAAACAAAAAAAGATAAATAAACAACACACAAAAAAATCAACACAATAAAACAAAAACACACAAAAACACCTAACCAACGAAAAACAAAAAAAAAGTAAAACACAACACTAAAATAGACGAAAAAAAAAAACTACAAAACCAAAAAAAAACAAAAGACAAAAAAAAAAAAAACCAACAACAAAAAAACAAAAAAAAGACCAACCACACACAAAAAAACAAAAGACACAAAAGCAAAAAAATAAAAAAAAAAAACCAAAAACAAGAAAAACAACAAACTACACAAAAAAAAAAAACCAGAATACACAAAAAAGATAACTAAAAAAAAAAAAAACAGAAATCAAAACAAAACAAAAAACACCCAAAAAAACTAGAAAAAATATAAGACCTCAACAAAACATGAACAACCACAAAAAAATAAAAACCAAACAACCCCAAAAACTAAAAAAGACACCAATGCAAAACCCAAAAAACCCAAACTACAACACATAAAAAAAAAAATACACATAAAAAAATAAAGAAACACAATACAAACAAAAACAAAAAACCACAAAACATCTTAAAATCACAAAAGACGCAAAAAAAAAAAACACAAACACTAAACAAAAAAAACAAAATATCAACAACCACAAACACAAACACATATCAAAACCAAAAAAAAAACACAAACAAAAACAAAAAAACATAAACATAAAACAAACAACCAAAAAAAAAAAAACGTAAAAACGCAACACTATAACAAACCAAAACAAAACACCCCACAAAAACAACAAAACACAAAAAAAACACCAAAAAAACACATAAAAAAACAAAAACCAAAACAAAACAAACACAACTCAATGCAAACAACCAAACACACAAAAAAACACAAAAAAACAAACAAACAAAAAAAAAAACAAAAAAACAAAAAAAAAAGAAAGACAAAACAAAAAACAATATAAAAAAACATACGATAAACAATACGAAAAAAAAACAACGAAGAAACACTACGAAAACAAAACACAAAAAATCAACAAAAAAACAAACAAAACAAAGCAACAACAAAACACACAATCAACACGACAAAACAGAACAGAAACAAACAAAAAAAAAATGACAATAAAAACAAACAAAAAAATAGAAAAAACAACACCAAAAAAATAAAACAAAAACAACAACAAACGAAAAAATCTACCACAAAAAAGACAACGAACAAACAAAAAATGTACATACATAAAATTTAAAAAACGCAAGAGAACTAACGAAAAAATAAACCCACGATAAGATTAAACAATAAAAACAAACAAACTATAAAACAACAACAAAAAAAAAAAAACTCACAACAACATCCAAAAAAAAAAACAAAACTCACAAAAACAAAAACAATAAAAACAAACAAGAACAACAAAACAACACACAAAATAAAAAAACACAAGATACAAACAAACAAACAATCTCACGACGACAAACAAAACAAACAACAACTACCAAAACACAAAGAATACAAAAAAAAAAACAACAAACCACAAAAAAGAAAAACACACCAATTACTAAAGATACCAAAACCACAGAACAAAAAAAACTTCAGAAAAAAACAACAAATCAAAAAAAAAAATAACACCATCCACACAAACAAAAAAAAAAAAAAAAACCCAACAATACCAATAAAATAAAAAAGCCGCAAAACAACATACCTGAGAAGAAAAACATAAAACACCCAAACCAAACCAACATTCACACAAAAACAAACAAAAACTAATAAAAACACAAAAAATCAAAACAAAAAAAAAAAACAGCAAGACAAAAAACACACATACCAGAAAACAAACAAAAACAAAAAAAACAACTAAAGAAAAAAATCACCACCAGACCCCGCCCCCCCAACACAAAAACAAGATAGGCCCAAAACAACAACAACCCCCCACAAAATAAAACAAATACTACATCAATAACACAAAAACAAAACAAAATAAAAACAAAACTAAACACAATAAACCAAACCAGACAACAAAAAAAACACACAAAGAAAAAACAAACAAACTAAAAAAACAACACTAAACAAAAATAAAAATTCGAAAAAAAAAAAAAAAAAAAACAAAAAAAACAGCCACAAACAAAAAAAAAAAAAAACACAATCACCAATCCAACCAAAACAAAAAACTAACATCAAAAAAAATAAGATAAAGAACAAGACAACAAACAACAAACAAAAAGCAAAAAAAAAACGAAACCAACAACAAAAAACAAAACCAAACACAAAACCAAACTCACAACAAACACAAACAAAAAAAAAAAAAACCAACAACACCAAAAAAAAAATCACACGAAAACAAGATAAACAAACAAACACCACAAACACTAACACAAACAAACAAAACAAAAAAAACAACATAAAAAAAAAAAAAAAATAAACAAACACAAAAAAAACAAAAAACTCACACTAACAGAAAACCAAAAAACATAAAACAAAACAAACCCAAAAAACAAAAAAAAAACAACAAAATCAAACAAAAAAACAGACAATGAAAACCAACAAAAAACCAACAAAAAAAAAAGTCAGGAATAAATACACTTACTAAACAAAACACATAACTAAAAACTAAAGAAAAAACAAAAAAAACCAAAAAAACAAAACCAAAAAGACAACATAAATATCAAAAAAGAACAAAACTAAAAAAACAATACAACCCAAAACACACAACGCAACAGACTAACATCAACCCACATAAACAAAAACAAAAATAACAAAAAAAGCGGACAAAAAACCCAAACACCCATAAACAAACACACAAAACACAAAACAAAAAAAACCAAAACAAAACCACAAAACAACCATTAACAAAGGAGCAAACAACAAAAAAAATAAAAAAAAAACTAACACAAAAATACAAAAGAAAAAAAAACCAGAAAAAAAAAAAAAAAAACACAGAAATATTCCACATCTAACAAACAAACACAAAAACAAAGCAAAAAAACACAAAAAACAAAAAAACAAAAAATCAAACGCCCAACTCCCGGCAAAAAAAAAAAAAACACACAAAAAAACAAACACACAACTACAAAAAAACAAAACACGAAAAAAAATAAAAAAAAAACAGAAAAAAAAAAAAAACAAAGCACAAAAAACACAAAACACAACGAAACAAAAAAAACGAAACCACAACAAAAAAAAAAAACACACCACCCGAAAAATCAACGAACAAAACTAAACCAACAAATCCAATAAACCAACCACAAAACAAAAAACAAACACAAAACAAACACAGAAACCAAACAACAAACACACAAAAAACAACAAAAGACACAAAACCAGCAAAAACAAACAAAAAGAACAAACAGAAAATCAAAAAAAAAAAAAAAAAATAACACACAAAACACAAAAAACAGACCAATAAATAAAAAAACGAAAAAAAAACAAAACACAAAAAAAACAACCAAACACCAAACCAAAAAAATCAACAAAAAAAAAAAAAAAAAAGCTAATGCAAAAACCAAAACAGAACAAAACCAAAACAAAACACATCATGGAACCAACAAAAAAACAAACAAAATAAAAACCAACAAAAATACATCAACACAAACCCAAACAAAAAAAAGAAAAACAATACAATCCACGCATAGAGAAAACCATAAAAATACCAGCAACAACCAAAAACCAACAAAACAACAACATAACAAAAAAAACAAAACACAAAAACCAAAAACAAAACAAACACACCAAACAAAAAATCAACAAAACACAAAAACCCAAACAAAAAAAACACAAAAAAACCAAAAAAAAACAACAACAAAAAAACAAAACCACAAAAACTCAACAAAAACACAAAAAAAAAAAAAAGAAAACAACACAACCACACCACACAACCACAAAACCAAAAAAAAAACAAACAATAACAAACACATAACCAACAAACAAACCAGAACAAAAAGAACAAGACAAACAAACAACACAACAAAACACACACACACAAAAAAAAAACGGACAAAAAAAACAAAGGAAAAAACACAAAAAAGAGCAACAAAAAAACAAAGACAAAAAATCCAACAAAAAAACACAATAACAAACAAAAAAATAAAAAACCAAACAAAAAAAAAAACAAACAAAGAAAAAAAACCCCAAGAAAAAAAAATAAAAGACATAAAGACAGAAACAACACAAAACAAAAAAAAAATAAAAAAAAAACAAAAACAAAAAAAACAAAAAGAGCCAAAAACAAACACACACAAATCAAAACACAAAAAAACCAAATAACAACAAACAATAAAAACATACAAAAAAAAAAAACAAAACAAAACACATAAAAACCGAAAAAAAAAAACAATAAAAAAAAACACAAAAAACTAAAAGGAAAAAACAAAAAAAAAAAATCAACAAAAAAAAAAAAAGAACAAAAAAACAACAAACAAAAAAAAAAAACAAAAAACCAAAAAAGAAAAAAGACATAAACCAAAAAACAAAAAGAAAAAATAAAAACCAAGCCACCCCACAAACAGAAAACGAAAAAAAACAAGATAAAAAAGAAATAGAAAAGCACAACAAATAAAAAACAAAAAAACAAAAAAAAAAAAAACACAAAAAAAAACAAAAACAAAGTGGCTGACGAACAAAACAAACCAACAACACACAAAAAAATAAAAAAAATACCAACAATTCAAATAAACCAAAACAAAAACAACAAGAACAAAAAGAAACAACACCCGAAAAACCAAATTAACGAGCAAACACAAAAACAAAAAAAACAAACACTACAAATAACACGAAAAAGCAAAACAACAACAGAGAACAAACAAAAAACAACAAAGAAAACAAAAAACAAAAAAAAAAAAAAAAACCAACATACCAACCCCAAAAAAACAAAAAAAAGCAACAAAAAAAAAAAAAAACACAAACAAAAAAGCACAACAAACAAAGAAAAAACATAAAACACAAAAAAAAAAAGTCAAAAAAAAAAAAAACACAAAAACAAAAAAAGCAATAAAAAGACAAAAAAAAAAAAAAAAAAATTCACAAAACACATAACACACAAGGCAACAACAAACAAAAACAAAACAGAAAAAACACACAACAACAACAAAAAAGACAAAAAAACAAAAAATAAAACACAAAAACGCACCAACAAAAAAAAAAAAAAAAATAACAAAACAAAAAAAAAACAAACAAAATAACAAAAACAAAAAAAAAAAAACAAACAAAAATAAAACTAAAAAAAACTATAAACCCAAAATAAAAAAAAAAAACATAAATCAAGACCAAAAACAAAAAAAAACCCAACCCACACACAAATATCAAAAACAAAATAACAACAACTAAAAGATAAAAAGCAAACCAAAAACAACAAAAAACCAAAAAGAAAAAATAAAATAAACAAGCAAAGACCAAATAAACACCACAAAAACAAAAAAAAAAAAGGACAAAACAAAAATAAAATACAAACAAACCAACAAAACAAAAAAAAACAAAATCATAAAACAAAAAAAAAAAACAACACACAAAAAAAAAAAAAAGAGCAAAAAACCAAACCAAACACTAAATGAAAAAGAAAAGAAAGTCACAAAAAAAAGAAAACAACAAAAAAAACAAAAAAACCAAGCGAAACAAAAATCTAAAAAAAAAAAAACAACAAGAAAAAAAAACAGAGTCATACACAAAAAAACCAAATAAAAAAAAAAACCAAAAAGACAAAAAAAAAAACAAACATAACATCCCAAAAAACAAAAGCAAACACAAAAAAACCAAAAAAAAAAACAAAAACCTAGAAAAAAAAAAACACAAAAAAACAAAAAAAAAAGTAAGAAAAAAAAAAACAAGATAGAAAAAAAAAAAAAAACAAAGAAAAAAAAAAACAACAGAAAACACAAAAAATAAACAAAAAAACCCAACAAAAAAAACAAGAAAAAAAAAAAAAAAGAAAACAAAACACACAAACACAAAAAAACAAACACCACAAAACAAAAGAAAAAAAAAGAACAAAAAAAAAAAAAACAAAACATCAAAAAACAACCAAACAAAAAAATAAAACACACAAAAAAACAAAACAAAAAAAAAAAAAAAAAAAACAAAAAGAACAAAACAAATCATAAACACAAAAAAAACTATCAAAAGGAAAAAATACAAAAACCCACAAACAAAAAACACAAAGCAAAAAAAAAAAAATAACAACAAAAAAACCAAAAAAAACCAAACCAAATAACAAAAAAAGACCAAAAAAAAATCAACAGACAAAAAAAACACCCCCCCAACTAAAAAAAAAACAAAATACAAGAACAAAAACACAAAACAAACAAAAACAAAAACACAAAAAGACACAACACAAACAAAAACTAAAAAATCAAAACACCCAAAGCAAAAAACAAAAACAATACAACAACAAAAAAATCAACCAGAAAAACCACAACAAAAAAAAACACCAAAACAAAAAAACTAAAAACAAAACACAACTCAAAGAAAAAAACAAAATAAACTAACCAACAAAAAAACAAAAAAAAAACAAAACAAAAAGAACAAACAAAAAAAAAAACACACAAAAACACGAACAAAACAACAAAAAAAAAAAAAAAAAAGAAAAACAAAAACACAAAAAAACACAAAAAAAAAACACCCCCCCAATACAAAACAAAAACACAACAATAAGACAAAAAAAACAAACAAAAACAACACAACCATAAAAGCAAAAAAAAAACAGAAAATAAGAAACACCAAAAAAAAAAAAAAACAAAATAAAGAAAACCCGAACACAACTAAAAAAAAAACAAAAAAAAAAAACAACAACAACAAGCTAAAAAATCCAAAAAACTAACAAACCAAAAAACAAGAAGCAAAAACATCCATAAGACACATAATTCACAAACACAACAAAAAAAAAAAACCACAAAAAAAAAAAACAACACTAAACACACCAGCAAACAAGAAGACACGAACCAAAAAACAAAAAAAACAAAGAAAACAAAATAACCCCCAAAAAAAAAAAACAAAGCAAAAACAAATCGGGGGGGGAGGGGCGAGAGCGGGGGGGGGGGGGGGGAGGACGGGGACGGGCCCAAAAAACACACAACCCATAAAAAAGCAAAAAGGACCCAACAAAAATAAAACAAAAAAACACCAAAAAACACACACCAAAAGAACAAGGATAAAAAAACAAACACACAATAAGTAAAGAACAACAGACCAAAACAAACACAAAAAACAACATAGTACCAAAAAACAACAAAAAAAGAACACCAACCCACTAAGACAAAAAAAACAAAAAAACAAACAAAACAATATAACAAAAACAAAAATAATAAAGATAAAATTAAAAAAAAAAACATAAAAACACAAAAAGAAAACAGAAAAAAAAAAAAAAAAACAAAAACAAAAAAAAAAAAAACAACAAAAAAAAAACAAGATAAACCACAAAAAAACAAGAACAAAAAAATAAACGAAATATAAAAAAACAAAAAAGAAGAGAAAACAAGACCGAACAAAATAAAACAAACACAAAAACCCAAAAACCAAAAAACAAAAAAACAATAAAAAACTAACAACAACAAACACAAAACACAAACACAAAATAAAAAAAAACCAAAAAAAATAAACAGAAAAATCACAACAAAAAAAAAACAAGACCAAAAAAAAGCAACAAAACAAACAAACAAAACAGAAAAACAACAAAAAACAAAAACAAAAACAAAGAAATACACAACAAAAAACAAAAAAACAAACAACAAGCAAAAAAAAACACACACAAAACCAAAAAAAAAACCCCCCCCCCCCCCAAAAAAAACAAATAAAAAAAAACAAACAACACAAACAAAAAAAACATCAAAAAACACAAAAAACCAACAGCACAAAACACAAACACAAAAAAAAGATACCACACACAATACAAACAAACAACAACCAAAACCCAAAAAAAAAAAACAAAACACATAAACAACAAACAAAACAAAAAACCACCCAAACACAAAAAAAAAACCCACAACAAGCAACAAAACACCCAAAAACAAATAACCAACAAACAAACAAACAAAAAAAAAAATAAAACAAACAAAAAGAAATAAAAACAACAAACATAACCCAAAAACCAAACACAAAGCCAAACACAAAAAAAAGAAACACCAAACAAATCAAAAATAAGACCAAGATAATTACCAAACAAAATCAAGAACCATAACCGAAACAAAAACACCAAACACAAAACAACAAAAAAAACAAAAACAAAAAAAAAACAACCAAACAACACCAACAAAACAACGCACAACAAAACAAACAAAAGACAAATAATACAAAAAAACAAGAAAAACACCCACATAAAACAACAAAACCAAGAACAAAAAACAAAAAACCAAACAAAAAAACACAAAAACAACAAAAAAAACAACAAACAAATAACAAAACAACCAACAAAAACACATCAAACGAACACCCAAAAAAAAAGGCATAAAAGAAAAACAAACACAACTCAGAGCAAACAAGCCAACAGACAAAAGAAAACACACCAAAAAAAAAAAAAACAACACAAACAACACAACCAAATCACACACAAAAAAAAAAATAAAAACACACAAAGAAAACCATAAAATAAAACCAACAAACAAAAAAACCAAACAGACAGAAAAAAAAAACACACCACCATAGAAAAAATAACACAAAAAAAAGACAACTAAATAAACAAACAAACAATAACAAGAACAAAACCAAAAATAGAACAACACCACACCAAAACCCAAAAACAACAAAAAAAAATAAAACGAAAAAAAAAACCAAAAAAACAAAAACACAAACTAACCCACACACACAAAAACGAAAACACAACACAAAAAATATCCAACATAAAAAAAAAAAACGGTGAACAAAAGACACAAAACAAAAAAACCAAAAAAAAACAAACCAAAACAAAAAAAAAATACAAAGCAGACAAAAAGACAACCAACAACCCGGCCCCAAACACCAAACAAAAAAGAACACACAACATTAAAAACAAAAAAATAAAACCAGCAAAAACCAACCAACCACAAAAACACAATAAATACCAACCGTAAAACATACAAACCAAACAAACACCACAAACAACCCACCACAACAAAACAAACAAACACACACAAAAAAATAAAAAACAAAATCATACTCCCATACATGGGTAATATGTCCAAGTATTAGTTTTGATTGTGAAATGTTTTATGTCATAAAAAATATCATCTTTGATTGAATCATTATGGAAATATTGACACCAGTTCGGAGCTATCATACTTCAGAGTTCATGGTAGTAAACTTATGAGGAGCCAGGGACACTTTAAATCGTAAATCCAGCCCAAACGTCGGTCAAAACGTAATAACCCAAATAAAACCCCAATCACGATGAAGCCCCAATATCGTGAAACAATGAAGATTTTAAGTTTCTTTAAAAGCCCTAATTGATGAAAAATTGACGTTAATTATTTTAACGTAATTGAAATTTTATAAAACGTCGATTGAATGATTTAAAAACGATAAATATATCGGTATATAATAAAATCAAGTTTTATAAATTATTATAAATATTTATAATATCAATAAAAAATATAATAATTATAAATAACAAGAATACAAAATTGCAATATTACCCTTGTACTATAAATAATTACATAATTAACCTTTAATATATATGAAAAGTATAAATTTTAAATCCCAACCAACTTTAAGATTTTGGCAAAAATAGACCTTTTGAGTTATAAGATTTTAATAAAATGGACATTTCATCCTTGTAGTTAATAAATTACAAAAGTTACAAATATAATACCCCTATGCATGGAAACTTTTACAAAACTAGTCTAAAATTCATAATAATGACATTTTTCAATATAAAAAGCAATTTGAAGGTTATAGCTTATTAAAATAAGCTAATATAAGTTAGGAAAAATAGCTTTTACAAGCTTTTAGCTTATAAAAATGGTTTTCGAGTTCAAAATGCCAAAACGGGTTCATTTGGGTTCAAAAATTTAATCCAACGGGTTAGGGCTTTTAAAACTTGATAAAGAGTCATTATGAGAAATGATAAATAAGCTTATTAGAATAGTTTATAATAACAACTTGTGATTATAGCTTATGGGTTTAAAGAAAATGTGTTTTTAGGGTTTCATGGTTTCGGTTTGGTTTTAAAAATGGAACACGCATGGTTTTGAGTTCAAAGCTTTTAACAATGGTGAATACATGATCATATGAACATTATAATAGTTCTAAAACATAAGTAGAGTTTATAGAATAAGATTATGAGCTTACATGAGCTAGAATGGGTCGAATGGGGCTTTATGCACTCGTACACCTAGAATACGACTCGTGTGGCTTCAAGACTTGATTTCTTTGCTTCACTTCTGGTCTTGTGACTCTTTAGAACTTCCTTGATCCTTCTTTGGCTGTGTTTAAGACTCCATTGATGCTTATGTGAGTTTTTGAGAGGTGAATTGAAATTGAAAGGGTGCGTCCCCTTTTTATAATGCGAAATGAACCTGGAGGCCAAGTTAGGGACTTAGATTAGTGTCAAGGCTAGGGAAGCTGATTAGGAGAAGCTATGGAGTGAGTCTTGAGGTCTAGATAGTAGCTATGAAGTGTTGGTGGTCTTGGAAGCTGAATGAGTGGCCCGCAAGCATGGTATGGAGCAAAAGGGTGGATGATGGCTTTCCTTGGTGACAAGTGATGGTTTGAGGTGCATGTAAGTACTTATAGATTAAGTACCCCATTGTCATTTGAGGAGCTTTGTAAGCTTGGTTGATTTTAAATGGTTAAATTAAAGAAAAAAGGGGTTCGGGATCAAGTTTGTAATGGTTAGGGATTTAGCTTTTACTTTCGTGAACATTGGAGTACTATGGAGGGAAAAATGATATAATTGTCAAGCATGTGTTTTTGGCTATTAACTATAGGTTGATTAGATTTGTATGAAATTTGTATAAAAATGTAGGAAAAACTGGTTTATTTTGATCGTGCTTCGAATACACTATTGTACTTGTGCATTATAAAAGGGGCTTTGTACTTAATTGGAGGGAATTCATATTTAAATTTGATGCATAGATTACTTGTGCACTTGGTTTGTTTGATTGTACATTCACTTTGAATGTTTACATTGCCCAAAATTAGGGTTTAGATGTAAACGTTAATGGTTTAAGCTTGTTTGATATAAACGTCGAGAAAACTACGTTAAATAGATAACGTATATAATAAAATGGATAACAGATCATTGATTTGACATGTTATGATGTTTGCTTGACATATTTATAGATAAAATTGTCATAGGTAGGGTGAGTGAGCTCGTTAACTTTAGTTTGTTATGTAATCAATGTTTACATAATAGGATGTAGTAAAATGAAAAATATTACCCTGTGAAAAAGTTGGTTTGTCTATCAGTACTAACTATAACTAACAGACTTAACTTTAATACCAACAGTATTAAGTCTGTTTACAATATTTTCCTAACATAAATGTTGTACATTAGTGTTTATAACTTAGGTTAATTAGTGGTTTAAGTTTTAAAATGGGTAAAAAGGAAGAAATGGGTCACGGGTTTGGTTTATGGTTCGGATTAGGTTTTGAGCTTAAAAACGTGTACAAGTGATTGAAATAGAAGGAAATGTTGTTTAAAAGTTTAGCATTTCTTGCTTGTAACTTAAGTTGATTAGTTTGAATGAAATCTTTAAGAAAAATGGAGGTAAAACAGATTATTTGGATTCGTGCTTAAAAAGCTTGTACATTGTGCTTTTAGAGACTTATACTTTATTTTGGAGGGAAAATGTATTCAAATGAGATGCTATGATACTTGTATATGTGTCTTAGTTGCTTGTACATTCGCTTTAGATGTTTACATTACATAAAATTAGGATTTAGGCATAATTGTTGACGGTTTATGTTTATTCTTGACATGTTATGATGTTTGCTTGACATATACATAGATAGAATAGTCATAGGTAGGTTGTGTGCTCTCGTTTACTTTAATGATGTAAGTTACGTTGCATAATGAGATAAAGCGAAAAAAATTCCCTGTAAAAGGTGGTATATAAAGTGCATCTAATTTAATAGATGGATAGTACATTGCATCTAATTTAATAGATGGATATTACAGTGCATGTAATTTAATAGATGGATAGTTACATTGATGAAAATTTACGGGTTGTTATAGTCCCCCATCCTTACAAAAATCTTGTCCCGATATTTAATTGGACTTGGAAGTGATATTGGAAAATAGATGAGGATATTTGGCACGAATTTGATCTTCGCGTTCCCATGTAAATTCTGGTCCTCTTTAGAAGTTCATGTACTTTGATTAAGGAACGAATACGGACTTTGTTTCAGTTGTTTGACTTCACGATCCATGATTTCTTTTGGTACTTCTACAAAGTTGAGTTTGTCATCAAGGTGAAGTTCTTTTATTGGTATGACAAGGGATTCGTCAGATAAGCATTTCTTTAGATTAGAAACGTGGAAAGTGTTGTGGACATTACTGAGCTTTTTAGGAAGCTCTAGTTTGTATGCCACTGGTCCAATCCGTTCAAGGATTTTGAATGGTCCAATGTATCAGAGATTAAGCTTTCCTCGTTTACCAAAATGAATGACACCCTTTCGAGGTGATACTTTTAACATAACACGATCTCCAACTTGAAATTCTAAAGGCTTTCGCCTGACATTGGCGTAACTTCTTTACCGATCTCTTGCATCTTACAAGTGTTGACGAATTTGCACTATCTTCTTAGTGGTTTCATGAACTATTTCTGGTCCCGTGAGTTGAACATCACCAACTTCGGTCCAGCAAATAGGTGATCTGCACTTTCGACCATAAAGTGCCCTCGAATGTGTGCCTTAAATGTGGCATGGTAACTGTTTTATAAGAGTATTCTGCCAATGGTAAGTGTTATTCCCATCTTTTCGAAATTTATGAACACTGGTCGAGCATATCTTCCAGTGTTTGGATGCGTTCTTTCACTTGTCCATCGGTCTCGAGATTGATATATGCCGTACTCATGTCTAATTGAGTACCCAAAGCATTCTGCAATGATTTCCAGAACCTGGATGTGAAATGACTGTCACGATCCGAGATGATAGATATTGGCACACCATGCCGAGAGACTATTTATTTGATGTACAACCTTGTAAGGGTTTCCATACTATCTGTCTCTTGGGTAGGGATGAAATGTGCGGATTTTGTAAGACGATCGACAATGACTCAAATTGTGTCATGTCCGTTTGATGTTTTGGGAAGTTTTGTGATGAAGTCCATTGTTATTCTTTCCCATTTCCACATAGGAATCTCGGGTTGTACCAGTAAGCCGGATGGCTTCTGACATTCTGCTTTAACTCTAGAACATGTCAAACATTTGCCAATATATTCTGCAATGATTGCCTTCATGTTAGGCCACCAATAGAGTTTCTTTAGATCTTGGTATATTTTGTCAGAACTTGGGTGAATGGAATACTTCGATTTATAGGACTCATGCATAATCAAGTCTCTCAGATTACCAAAGAGTGGTAACCAGCTTCGGTTCTTAATACAACGAGTTCCATCAGGACGAATTTCAAATGATTTGTCCATTCCTCGTAGGTTTTCAGCTTTAAGGATTTATGTGGGTAACTTTGGGTGAATGGTCATGATTAATGATCTGATTCAGAATGGTTCCTTCCGGCTTAAGGCATTTGCTACAACATTTGCCTTTCCAGGATGATAACAAATTTCACAATCATAATCTGCGAGCAATTCTAGCCAACGGCGTTGCCTCATGTTCAATTCTTTTTGACGAAGAATGTGTTGAAGGCTTTTGTGATCAGTAAAAACTGTACACTTTGTACCGTATAGATAGTGTCTCCAGATTTTAAGAGCGAATATGACTGCTCCTAATTCAAGATCATGAGTGGTATAGTTTTCTTCGTGAGATTTAAGTTGTCGGGATGCATATGCAATAACTTTTTCTTTTTGCATTAATACTGCTCCCAGACCTTGAAGAGATGCATCACAGTAAATGACAAAGTCATCATTTCCTTCTGGTAATGTTAAGATTGGAGCTTCACACAGTTATTGTTTTAGCAATTGGAAAGCCGTTTCTTGATCTTCTTCCCAGATATACTTCTTGTTTTTCTAGGTTAATTTAGTCAAAGGCTTTGCAATTTTTGAGAAACCTTCAATGAATCTTCGGTAATAGCCGGCGAGTCCTAAGAATTGATGAACTTCTGTGGGTGTAGTAGGAGATGCCCAGTTCTTAACTGCTTCGATCTTGGCAGGGTTAACATGAAGTCCTTTCCTATCAATTAAGTGTCCAAGAAATTGCACGATATGGATCCAGAATTCACACTTGGAGAATTTGGCATACAATTTCTCTTTTCTAAGCAATTCCAAGATTATTCTTAGATGATTTGCATGTTCTTCTTCGTTACAAGAGTAGATGAGAATATCATCAATAAACACTATCACAAATTTATCCAAGTATGGTTTACACACACGATTCATGAGATCCATGAATACAGCAGGTGCGTTAGTTAAACCAAATGGCATGACTTGAAATTCATAGTGTCCGTATCTTGTCCTGAAAGCAGTCTTAGGAATATCTTCGTCCCTTACTCTCAGTTGATGATAACCAGATCTTAAGTCGATTTTTGAGTAAACGCTTGAACCTTGAAGTTGATCAAATAAGTCATCGATCCTGGGTAATGGGTAACGATTCTTTATAGTAAGTTTATTCAACTCTCGGTAATCGATACACATTCTGAAAGATCCGTCTTTCTTTTTAAAAAATAAGATAGGAGCTCCCCAAGGCGATGTACTTGTCTGATAAAAACCTCGGTCCTGGTAACAATCTTGGGAGTGTTAGATAGTTTCCTCTTCTCCAGCATTTTTTAAGGAGCTAATCATAAGTGCTCGGCTACAGGTTGCAGCTCCGGGAATTAGACTTTGATTTAGAATTCTACTTTAGCGAAAGTGGAGGAGCCATAGAAGAATTTACAGGAAAAACCCTAGAAATTCTCTAACTACTGGGATAACTTCTAGTTGTTTCTCGTCTGACTTCTTCTTCTCCATGACTTGGATCAATCATGAAAAACTTTACAACTTTTGATATATAAATCATTCTGATTTATACAAGAAATGGAGATTTAGTCAGTTTGCTTCGATCACCTCAGAATGATCACTGGTTTCACCATATAGAATGTGGGATGACTTTTTTTCGTCACAGAGAATTTTGGCATGATATATTTTGTACAACCAGTCCATACCGATGACAACGTCAAACTACCAAGTTTAATTTATCGGCAATGAGATCAATTTCGAATGTTTGTATTTTAACAAAAGTCAAGGTACAACCTCGGATAATGGTGTTTATGTTTACTAGGTTTCCGTCAGCCATTTCAATATCGTAAAAAGTATCTATTATAATAGGCGGGATATTTAACATAGAGGCAAATAAAGGATATGAGCTTTTATATTCGGGTCTCAGCCGAATCAGATAATACTCAGCAAAATGTGGGTTTAGGAGAACATACCCCGTGACTACGTTCGGAGTCATATGATGAGCATAATCTTATCCTTAAAGTTAAGGCTCATCCTTGGCATTGATGTGGTCCTTTCGGCACGATTTTGTATAATGCCTTATTCTCTCCTCAATTCAAGACAAATAACTATCACTGGTAGCTGATTACTTCCAGTGGCTGGCCTCTTGTTTTGGCAGTTCTTGGCCAAATGACCCACCTTGTTGCAAGTATTGCACTTAATAGTACAAGGTCCTGTGTGATGTAGAACACATCTTTTACATAATGGGAGGTTTCCAACATACCTATTATTTTCAGCCGGAGTGGCAGCATAAGCTCTGACAGCTTCTTGCTTTCTGTTTTGTTGTGGTTGGTGATTATTGTAGTTGTTGTTGGTGTTATGGTAATTGTTGTTGTTGTGATAGTTGTTGTTGAAAGTTCTTTTGTCGTCAAACTTTCGTTTGTGATCGTTTGATACTTGCACCGGAGTATGTTTTGTTACCTGATCCATTAGCCTCTGGGCTATGTTAATGGCTTCCTCTAAAGTTTAACATTTTGAAGCAGTAACATTTCCTTCAATATTCCTAGGTAACCCTTCAATGAAGGCTTCCAGGAGTTTCTCGGTGTTTGGTACCATGTTCGGGCATAAGACTGCTAATTCTTGGCATCTTCTAACGTAAGGTTTAAGATCATTTCCCTTTACAGTCAGATTGTAAAGTTCATCTTCCAACTACTACTTCAGTTCGGGACAATCAATGTTTGTCAAGAGCCTTTTCAACTCAGTCCAGGTGATTTGATTGGCTTGATCTACTCCTATAGATTGGGCGTACACATTCTACCAGGACAAGGCATCGTCAGTTAGGGTACCAGTAGAAAATGTGACTTTGTTTTCCTCGGTATATTTGCTACGAGAAAATACTGATTCGGTCCGTTCAAACCAGCGGATGAGGCCAACTGCTCCTTCCGTACCATTGAAGTAGAAAGGTTGACAGCTAATGAACTCTTTGTAGTTTCCCGTTTTTGCTACAGGAGTTCCAGTAGGTCCGGTGTTCCTGTTGGGATTACTAGTATTTGCCATTGTTGCAGCTTGTGCTTCTAGAGCCGAGGTGACACTATCAGCAACTAGTTTTCTGATGGCAGCTTGAGTCATGGCCGGTGCTTCAGATGTTGACGTCCTTTTGGGAGGCATTCTATCAACATAAGATAACACGTAATAAGAATGATATCACAAGTCTTGAAATGCAATACTTTAAAAATGTAATGCTTGAAGTGTAATGCTTAAAAATGCTTAAAGAGTAATGCTTATTTTTCTTTAAAATGCTTAAAGTTCAAAAATAAGCATTGCTATAATGGTGATGAGGATGGAAACAATGATGTATGTGATGATGACGGAGATGATGATGTAAGAGAGATAAGTTGGTATTATGAAACAACAAGGTACATAACGGGATTGCCTTTGTATTATATCATAAACGACTTGCCTTTTTACTGTACATAGTCAAGATTTGACAAGTGTTTTTATTTATACCACACATCCCGTGGCTAGGTTAAAAGCTATAACTAAGATCTAATCTAATAGTCCGATAGTCCTTTCTAATTGTTCTTGAGTTCATTGATGGCATTCAGAAGGCTTTGCTTGTCTGCTTGATGACGGATTT
>BQNB010046175.1:2206-43857 GCA_026074375.1 Tanacetum coccineum | reverse complement strand
CAAGTTTCTCTCTAACAATCCAACCCACATATCACTTATTGTTCTTGGTTGATTCATTAGATTACTAGTATTCTACAGACATAGTCTGGGGAAGCCGGGATATAATTCAGAAAGTTAGAGGAAAAAGCATCCTTAATATTAGAAGTAGGGTGGATGGGAGAATACATCGCTCTGTTAACAACCCAGCGGTAAATAACATAAGTTATTTATATAATAGTATAATAGTTATGTATCTTTACATACTATTCAGGAGATGTAGTGGCACGGAGGACTTTCTTAGATGGAAAAAGAAAAGTAGTTATAGTTAAGGTTTCAACCTTGTTCTCTATAACCGTGGCTCTTGATACCAATCTATAACACCCCCATTTTTGACATATAGCAGCGGAAGCTAATCTGGGGTATTATTTCATAGTACAACAGTCATAATCATAGAAAACGACTCGAAAGAGACGTTTTTAAAAGATAAGTTATCATTCATTATTTCATCAGAGTTTTTACAAACAGAGGTCCCAAAATCTACATGAAAACATAAAGTTTGAATGATAACAGTTTAGCCATCTTCAAGTCCGTGCCACTCCGTGCCATAAGATGTTCAGTTACCTGAGATAAACATGCTAAAAAGTCAACACAAAGGTTGAGTGAAATTCATAGGTTTATAGTAAACAGTTTTGAATACAAGCTCAATAGTGGGTTACGTTGTTATACACCCATAGTTTGTAATAATTGCATGCATTTACAATTATCATGGAAAACAATATTATTGCCCTAAGCTCATGACACCGAAGCCTTAGGTTAAGTAATCACAAATAATTGCCCCAACGGGTATCTTTTCCAAAACACCCGTAAAGTTATTCAAATGTGTGCTATTGGTTACCGACAGTATAGGTACACCAACGGGGAGTCCAGTCCCAAATAGATCTATTCACAGCATTCGCGCTTACCCCGACGAGTAATTAACGGTTCATGATAGTGGGGACTTAATGGCAAAAGTAGGGACTTAGGCAATAATGTATCAGGATAGCATACAGAAAAATACTTGCATTCATGGTTTATAGCATGTATCCCCCTCGCGGGTTTATAAAATATTTAAAAGATTGAATGTGAGGCTATGAACTCACCTTAATAGTACAAGGAAATTTGATTGATGGCAAAAGTATATGAAATGAAAGTAATGGCTTCGTCACACAACCTGGGTAATATGTCAAGTCTTAGTTTGATTGGATATGTTTTATGTCATAATGAAATATCATTTTGATTGGATTTATTATGGAAATATCGTATCATTGTTCGGGCCATCATAATTCAGAGGTCATGTAGTAAACATTTGAGGAGCCAGGACACTTTAAATCATAAATCCAGCAAACTCGTCAAAACGTATACCCAAATGAAACCCCTTATATGAAGCTCCCTAGTAATGTGATACATTATAGTTTTAAGTTTCTTCAAAAGCTAGAATAATTTTTATATATTTTTATAATTAATATAAAAATATAATATTTTATAAGTTTGCAAAATTGGCAATATATACCCCTGGTTTATAAACTTTTACAAGTTTAGTCCTTTATATATAAAGTATATATAATTTAAACCTTTAACTTTGAAACTTGGCAAAATAGGTCCTTATAGTTATAACTTTAAGAAAATGACATTTTCAGCCCCTTTAGTTATAAATTTTAGAAAGTTACGATATATACCCCTATGCATGGAAACTTTTGCAAAACAAGTCTAAAAAGCCATGCAAGGTTATTTTAAGATTCCAAATGATATTTGCAGGTTATAGCTTATTAGAATAAGATAAAAATAAGATGTTCTAACGTAACAAAAGTTTAGAAAAAGGATTTGTTAGCTAGAAAATCAAAACGGGTCGTTTTTAGGGTTTTTATCAAAAACACATGGGTTTGAGGATTCAAAGCTTCAAACAAGAGTTCATACATGATCTTAAGAGTATTATGAACATTATTGTACAGAATATAAGCTTATGGAACAAGATCTTAGGCTTACTTGAGCTAAAATGGGTCAAAATAGGGTTTTCAGGTTCGTACGCCTAGTAACGACTTCAAGGCTTCGTTTTTCTTGATTCTTGGCTTCTATTATGAGCTTAGGGTCTTCTCTTGATCTTCTATTGCTGCTATGGAAGGCTAGAATTCCATTTGAGGGTATGAGATGAGATGTGTAGGATGAAATGAAAAAAGTGCTTGGTTCGTGTATTTATAGGGTGAAAACACCCTTGGTGCTTAAGTTTTGAGTTTGATTAGTGTCAAGGCTAGTTAAGGTGAATAAGAGAGGCTAGTAGGATGAGTCTTGACAGCCAGAAGAGTAGCAATGAAAGGTGGAAGGTGTTTTGGGGGTCACGGCTACAAGGTGGTGACAAGAAGGTGTTCTAGAAGCCTTTGGTTTTAAGGGTGGTGATGGAGGTGCTTGTAAGATACTTGGGTGGCTTCTTGGTGAGTCATAGAGGTGCTTGAGGTGCTTGGTTGCTAGCTTGGGTGTAAAAATGGGTCAAAATGGAAAGAAAATGGTGTCGGGTTGGTTTTTCTTTCGGGTTAGGGTTTAGGGTTTTCAAATGTTGATTAGGGTTAGGATTATGTATAGATATTAAGTACTTATACCTTGTGTTAAAGTGGTGTAAAGTTTAAACATGGTTTAAGAGCTTAAATGACCTAGTTTGACTTTCTTGCATTATTGATTTGTACATTGTGCTTTAGAAAGTTGTAACTTGATTCAGGAGGCAAAAGATATTCAAATGTGGTGCATTGATACTTGTACACATTCTTTAAAGGCTTGTACATTTATTTTATATATATACATTACATATAATTAGGGTTTTGATGTAAACGTTAACGTTTAATGCTTGTTTTGAAATAACGTTTTGAAAAGTACGTTAAATGGATAATGTACTTAGTAAAAATGATATTAGGATATAGACTTGACATATTAGGATGTTTATATGATATAAACATAGATATAGATGGCATTGATAGAGGTTTCATGAGCTCGTTTACTTTAGAGATGCAAGTTACGTTGCATAATGAGATAAAGCAAAAACATTCCCTGTAAGAAGGTGATATATTTATAATAGATGGATATTACATTGCATCTAATTTAATAGATGAATATTTACATTGATGAAAATTGCGGGTTGTTATATATTATTTTTTACTTATTTTGTTAACAAAATATGTGGTATTTGTATTTATATAGTAAGACATGTACCTGAAATCATATACTAAATGTATTTACTTATTAAAGTTCATAAACGTTAACAGGCATTGAAAGACCAAAACAGCGTTACTTGGATTTTTAGGCGAGTGAACGACTTTTAGTATGTATATAAATATAAATATGAATGCGAAATCTATTTTTAAATACAGTCATAAATGGCAAAAAAGTATACGTTATTTATAGAGCGAACGACTTTTAGTATGTATATAAATATAAGTATGAATGCGAAATCTGTTTTTAAAGACAGTCGTAAATGGCAAAAAAGTACAGGTTATTTATATAATTTAAACTTCGACAGAATTGTATGTTTCTGACCCCTGTCGTTTATTTTAAAATTATTAGGTAGTTTAGGGTGTGTTTTGAAAGTTTTTTTTAAATATATATACATATTAAACTTCAACATTTTTTATAAAATCGTACGTATGTCAGAAGCATTGCAATATTAGGCTCGTTTTGTTCGCAATTCAAAGATCTTTCTACGGGTATTTTTTGATCTGAATGAATCGGTACCTATGTGTTACATATTTGATAAATAAAGTTTATTATATAAAAAAGTCAGAAATAGTTAAAAGTTGAGGGTACGTTTTGTAAATTTTCTTTCTTTTTCTATTTATATTAAACTGGGCTCGTTTTGTTCGCAATTCGAAGATCTTTCCGAAAGTATTTTTTATATCTAAATGAATCGATAGATATGTATTATATATTTGATAAATAAAGTTTATTATATAAAAAAGTCGTAAATAGTTAAAAGTGGAGGGTCCGTTTTGTAACGTTTCTTTTCTTTTTTTTTATCTATTTTGGGCCGCCGGAATTTTTTTCTTTTTACTTTGGGCCGGTGTTGGGCTGAGTTTTTGCGCTGGCGTAAAACGACGTCGTATTATTCGAATTTTGAGTATATATATAATTAGATAATAATATATAAAAAATAGACAATTAACTAACACTTTGTGATTAAGTGAAATAGTTTATTATAACCATATACTATTATTAAACCTTTAACCTTAACTCTAATATAAAACCTCTTAATAAACCTAAGCCTTAAGAGTTGTGGTGTTTGTTTTTTCAGAAATGCATTTTAACAGCATCTTAATCTAACTTATTCAGACGCGGTCAGACATTTGGGTCATTAAGAGTGTTTGTTTTTATCATGTCATTCAGAGACACTAAGAGGCAAACACTGTTAAGAGTGTTTGTTTTTTTCTGATCATTAAGAGGCAGTAAAATGCATAAATCTCTTACTGAACTAGATGTGGAAGAGGTGTCTTAACACCTCTTAATGTTTTTTTCTTTTTTTTATTTATTTTTTATTTGCTGTTATTTTTTTATTTTATTTCTTGATTTTTTTTTTCTTGTTTCACTTTTATCTTTTGTATTAAAAGTATTAAATAGAATGATTGCATATGTTTTGTTATATAAAGAATGTATAAGATGATATGTGTCAATTTATATTTTGTTCAAATTGAATGGTACGATTTCAGACTCATACATCTTAATTCTAACGCGACTCATTTAGCTAATCGTTTTAAAAGTTCAACTTAAACTCTAACACGTTTATTTTTGTCGAATAAACATGACATTGCATTTTTTTTAATATTTTAACTTTAAATTGATTATATTATAAAATTTGTTTTTTTATTTTAAAAAATTTATTTTTTGTGCGAATGCAATACTTTTATATTTAAATTGTAAAAAACTATTGTTTAACACATCTATATATTTTTACCAAAACAAACAGTTTTATTTCATTCAAATTCAGACTTCTCGGTCACTTATTCAGATTAAGATGGGAATCAGATTCAGACTTTTCTACCGAATATTCAGATTCAGATGTGCGAATCAGATTCAGATTCAGAACCTCTTAATAAACAAACAACACCTTATTAGAGTGCAAGGTGTGGTAAACTGGTAATGACACCTCGGCGCCACATCATCCCCTCCAAATAACACTATTAACTAAAACACCATCCCTAGCAAAAATACCAACAATATGTTATTCGTATCTATAGGTTCCAAAAAAACCCCACAAAAATACCCCACTTACTCACAATACAAAGTAAAAAATATACAAAAAACTCAATGACACAAGTTAGTAGGATGGCTAAGAGACGAATTGCTAAATGAGGAGTTATGGTATGGCATGTTAATGGCATGCGATCGGTACCGAAAAATCTCAATGGTGTGTTAACCGGCTTAGTGCATCAAGCTCTCTTATTAGTACTAAAAGAGTTTTGTTAACAAGTGACACAGGCACCTTTAGGATGTATTTACTCTATTAAGCACTAAGGCCCGTTTGGTTTGTAGATAAGCTTATGATTATAATTTGGATTTGAATTTGGTATAAGTTTTAAATTAATTAAAGAGAGAGAAAATACATATATAAAGAATATAATATAAAATCATAGTAATACTTTCTTAGAGAGAAAAGTATTATTTTTTAAAATCCCACCACCCTACTCTGCTAGAATGCCAGATATTTGGCTTTTTGTGGGCCAACCTAAGCCATCATTTACACCAAACATGATTTTTAAAGGCAAACCCAAATCAATGGGATGAACCCAGGATACCAAACGCACCCTAAGTTTCATTTCCTATCGCAAAGGGCATTTAATGATCATTATTTATGCCTCTAAATTGCTTAATTAGGTAAATACATTTTCTAATTAATATCTGGAACTTTAGGAATCGGATCATTTTTGAAGAATCTCCTCCAAGACGTTCGGAAATTTTTGATGCTATAATTTTTTGTGCTTTCAATTGGTGTAAAAGTCGTTGTCATACGACGTTTTCTTGGGACGATTGGTTAAAAAATCCCCAATTTATTTCCTTGTATTGTTTTCTAGCTCCTTGCTAGTTTAATAAATTTTTGCCGTTCAAAAAAAAATGGCATGCGATCGGTACCGAAAAATCTCAATGGTGTGTTAACCGGCTTAGTGCATCAAGCTCTCTTATTAGTACTAAAAGAGTTTTGTTAACAAGTGACACAGGCACCTTTAGGATGTATTTACTCTATTAAGCACTAGGGGCCCGTTTGGTTTGTAGATAAGCTTAGGATTATAATTTGGATTTGAATTTAGTATAGGTTTTAAATTAATTAAAGAGAAAAAATATATATAAGAAATATAATATAAAATCATAAAATTATTATTTGTATAAAATAAAAGAAATTTACATGGATAGATACATTCCACTTTCTTAGAGAGAAAATTATTCATTTTTTAAAATCCCACCACCCTACTCTGCTAGAATGCCAGATATTTGGCTTTTTGTGGGCCCAACTTAAGCCATCATTTACACCAAACATGATTTTTAAGGGCAAACCCAAATCAATGGGATGAACCCAGGATACGCAGCCTAAGTTTCATTTCCTATTGCAAAGGGCATTTAATGATCATTATTTATGCCTCTAAATTGCTTAATTAGGTAAATACATTTTCTAATTAAATTTACTTAAACTTTTCTTTTTAGCATGGCTAAACAAGTGACATGTGAGCATTTGTTAGCAAAACTTTTTCTGACTAATATTTATACAAGTTAGTTAATAGTTTTACAAAATTACAGTAGTAGTGTTCAAGTTAGGTTAGAACATGTGTTCGAATTAGTAATGTGAACTGTGAAGCGAGGAAAAAAAGAATTTGATCATACTATTGGTCAAATCTTTTTGGACCCTTTATAAAGTGTGGGTCTAGGCGGCATCACTGCACCAGGTATCAATTCTTACACGTGTGACGAGTGCAATGTATACATTAAGAAATATATTGACCAGATGCAAAGGGTTTCAAAATTGAATATGGGTCAGCATCTATAGCAGTAACTAGTTGCATTTGCACCACAAATTATCATGATGATGAACGTGATGCCATGTATTATGAGCTCATGATGACGATAGTACACAACTTTAGAATTTGAAATTTACTGTCTCTTGGCCTATTGATATGTATTATGTAGAATTGTGGTTGTTTCGCGGCGTGCTTGTTGTAATTCTTAATGGTACCGAGTGTTAGACGTTATTATTATTTAGTACGGGCTTTAGCATTAGTCGGTAGGCTTAACCTATGTTTAGTTGGTTCTAGAATAATCTTAAGTGATTATATAATGTAATTATTGATTAATGGAATGCAAGCTAATTATTATTCCAACACCAATGGAGGTAGGCAATTTGATTTCTTCATGTTATTGGCCGTAACTCGTAAGACTAGTTAGTTGGTGAGGATTCTTCTTTTATCGTGTGTCGTATGATATCCGTCAACTTAACGATTTATAACATGCACATGCAAATTAGAAGATAAACTTGATAGGAATATGCTTGTAAAATAGATTTTGATTGAAGAGTAAATCAGGATACCGAAATACATATATATAGATTACGCAACAGTAAACATGGACAATGCGTAGGAATGGATGATATGTGTCTATTTTTGACATATGGGTTTGAAGAATGCTAGCATTTTAACACAAGTTTCGCTTGCTCTTTGGTTTCACCAAAAGTTATGAACCAGAAATTAAGCGGCTGCGTGTTTAAACGAAACATCTTAACTTGTGTAAATGTGTTACGAGTTAAGAGCACAGAACGAACACTTTTCGATATATTAAAAATCCTTAATACAATGTCAATACCTAAACAATAACTTATTTATACAATAATAATTTTCTAAAAGACAAATAGAATATTTAGATAATCATTGTCCGGAGAGATGCATAAATTTGACTGAATGCACGGGTTATCTTGAGAAGCGTTCGTGGCCCCCCAGCTAAAGAGCTATGAGACGTTAGTCAGACCACTTGATTTGTCATTCATACCCTATATTTACGGTAATAGCATATATGAGTGACATGTCAAGCCGTCTGACCAACGCCTCATGCCTCTTTAGCCGGGAACATCAACGTTTTTTTGTATTTTCAGATTCTTGGCCTCGTAAATCCCGTCTAATCGTCCGCGCTAGATTTTTTATTTTCAAAATTCAAAGGCAAGCAACTTCGGCGCGCACGATTTCTAACTTCAAAAATCACGATATGAGAAAGGAGCAAAGTCGTTGGGGTGCAAGAAGTCTGAAAACTTAGTTCCCTTCTTTTGCGGCTGAACCTCAATGGTCTCCTTCTCCTCCGTCACACCGCCTCTCTCCTCCATAATCTTTTTTTATCGTTGGTTAAGGAGGGTAACGACATCATATCGGGATCTTCAACGCAAAAACCTCAAGACATCTTATATCGTTGTGATCACTAACAACAAACAAAATTTAAATTTATTAAACATCAAGTTATACATTTGTCTATATATACAACAAAAGAAACTTTAAACACAATCGAAAATCTACATTGCACAAACTTGATAGCTACATTTCAGACAACGAATCTACAATGTCCATTCAGACGTTTATAAATTTAATTTTACGTGGAAACCTTAACCGATGATATTTTTTAAGAAACCAAATTTACCTGCAAACTTTATATTTAAGGGACCAGATAGGCATCCTATCATCGTATACATAATATTAATCAGAAAACCCACCAACGCCTTTTAAGGTGAGGGTGATACACTTTTAGAGCCACTCACACGGAACTGTAAAGGCACACGTTGCACTGTTTGATATTTACCTTGGACCAAATGACCTTGTTTATAAGTGAAATGACGTCGTCTAAGCACGACCTATTTACTTTGACAGTTCATTTAAACTAAACAATGTCATTATCGTATCTATCTAAATAAAAAAACTTATACACACGCATGCAATGCAAAATCATATATATAAGTCATACGTGCACTTAAACGCCAGCTTAAGTACAACTGTTGCATAAAAAGAAAAGGCTAATAACAAAAACCAACTCTCAAATATGTGACAATGTATGAAAGCAACAACGAAAGACCGACCATGGTTGTCTTAAATAACGAACCTTTTTATTTAGAAAATCAAATTATCCTTTTATCTCCTTGTATACAATACTAATCGTAATACCTGCTAGCACTTTTTAGACTCAGAAACGTGAGTTTTTAAGGTCACGACATCGGCGACTGTTAAGTTTACAGTTAACACCACCCACCCATCGTAGGTGGACTATTCGTTTTTTTTGGCTTATCAACACTTATTCAATTAACAACGTTTAAATACTTAGACCTTTTTGCGTCGCTTGTGTCGGCAATGTGAGGTTACCATCTTACTACTCGGCATGCAAGGGTAAACGCTATTTATGCATAAATTGTAAACAGTAAAACCTAAAGCCACGTAAAAGATGCTCATACTCATACGCACTTGTACGTATTTTTCACGTATATCAAGTACCCTCAACGCTTTTTGAGAAGCATGCACATCAATATTCATTCAGCAAACTTGAGTCCACTTTGTAAGCGTTCCACTGGTACGATTCTCTGCGAATCCTACATTAACAAAAGATATCAGGAATTCAAGCGAGAGACTGATTATTTCTGACAAAAACTGAACAACAATACACTTAAATCTATAAAGTGCATGACACAAAATAATTCCTACGACGACAGTTCCAATATATAAAGTTACTGGTCTCCTCAGAAATCGTAGCAGCTACAAAACATGGTTGCATATTCTGCCAGCCATTCACTAACAGACCAAATCATACACAATAAACTAACAGTGACGGTAGTCTTTCTTTCGAGGCTAAAAAAATTACAATGGCAAACAAAACCAAAATGCTAAAGGCGTTGTAAATAAAATGCAGCAACAGTGAACAAACTTTTAGCGACAACATAAACAACCTCGTTAAGGCACAAAAAAATCAACAATTGCCAAATAACCAATTACTTACAACAATAAAATAGTATATTATCTAAATCAAATTCAAAAACCACCACTAGAACCCATTAATCGCAACATACATGCGACCAAACAAGCAACAAATTTTCTTTTTAAAAAAAATACATTGCTTAAATGCAACCAATAACATCATTTACCGTAAGCAAAATCTCGAACATTACTGGCCATCCTTAAACGGAAAACCTTAACCAGAGGTGTTTTGGAAAACGGAAAAATGTTAGCTTTTGGACTAAAAAAATTTGCACGACCACATAACCACCCTCGTTAAGGTAGACAAAACAAAAACCAATCACTTACAACAAAGACAAAACTGGATATTATCAAGACCAAACTCACAAACCACTAACAAAACACATTAATGGTAACATACATGCGACCAAGCAAGGAATAATTTAAAAAAATTACATGACTAAAATGCAACCAACAACATCGCCTACCCTAAGCAAAACCTCAAACATTATAGGTCATCTATAAACGTTGAACCTTAAACGGTGTTGTTTTCACAAAACTAAAAAACTCTGGCTTCTGGACTATAACTGTGTTTTTGTACACGCATTGTACTGTCTGTAAAAAAAATTATATTTTATGCAGACGCACCAAGTAACAAATTTTTTGTTTATGAAACAAAACGACATAACTTTTATGCAACTGACAATATCGCTTAGTTTAAACATTATCTCAAACATCAGAGTTTATTTCTAAACCAATGACCAAACCATTATAGACTTGCAGGTTATCGTATAAAAGAATGGTTCTTTCTTTATAAAACAAAATAGTATCACTTATATAAAGGCAACAACATCGGTTAGTTTAAGCATAATAAAAAACATGATAACTTAACTTTAAAAGGCGTCGTTTTACCTGCCAAACACAAATTTAACCTTTAAACAGTCCAACACAAGCACCACACTAAATACAGTGGCTGCAAAATTAACCTTACCTTTATGATACTGTTTATCTGGCATGCCAAAATCATACTTGACCTACCGACCAAACCGCTACATCCACGCAAAAATTAAATGGTTTCATTTTACGATAACTCAACTTTTAAAAGTGTCGTTTTACTCGGCCAAACACAAATTTAACCCTTAAACAGTCCAACACAAGCACCATATTGCATAAACAATATGTAGAACAAAGCATACCTTTATGATAGTTGTTTTTCTGCCACGCCAAAATCATGCCTAACCTTACCGATCAAACCGCTACAGTCGTGCAAAAATCAAACACTTTCATTTTGCACACTATCGGATAAACGAATCACGTCAAAATCACGACAAACCAACTAACCAATCCATTATAACTTTATTTGTGTAAAACAAAACGACAACAAACAACGCGGGCTTAAATCAACCCACAAAATGCAAAACTGCAACATGGAACAACAATATCCAAATTATATCCACAAAAACCTGCAACATTACAACACGCAACAACTTCCTGTTAACAATCAACAATTGACATAAAGCGCAAGAAAAAAAATGCTAAACTACAACATGTAACAACAATATCCCAATCAGATCCACAAAAACATGAAACATTATAACATGCAACCACTTTATCTTAAAAATAAACAACTAAAACAAACCATAATACCTAAATTCGAACTTTCAACCAACTATTATCATATGTCAGAATTAATTACCTATCCTACCCATCATTCCGACCAAAAACTCTTGATGACGTATAGTATGAGCACCAAGCTTACTGGGCTTAGTTCATAATATACGTATATGGGCCCAGGCCCAATACAACAAATAGCTGGACTGCTAAGCCTGACAAGGGCCATGCTCCGGATATTTCAAAGACGCACGTGAGTATCTTCTTAACCGCACCCGTGCGCCTCCGCGGACAGACACTGACCGCGGAAGAACACTCGCGTCCGCAAACACGATTATACGTGGACCCTTGCCCGACAAGGGACCCACTCCGGCCACCAACAGTTACAAGCGAAATACTAGGAAACCCTAGTATTGGGCTTGCCTATAAATAAGGGTCATTTCACACCCCAAAAAGGTACATTCTGTCTAATCATTAACTCTCACACATACTCTGACATTCTCTGACAAACATGTGTACTTACTCTCACGCCGGAGCTTAATCGCGGGGTCCGCCCTGCGGTAAGGCTAACGGTTTATTCTCATTTGTGCAGAAAATCATCACTTCTCTTGCTCTAGTACAAGATCAAGCATTCAAGTCACTTGGAGGCCCGGCCCGACAAAGGACTTCAACACCTTGCTAAACCCGACACGAATTTTGTACTAACAAGTGGCGCCATCCGTGGGACCCGAACGCAACCACGATTCTCTAAAAAACTCACCATGAGCACTCACGAACAAATCACAAACAATCCCACGTCCGCCGTGAGGAACACAGGGGGAAGGAATGGTCCCCAGGGTCTTGAGGAACCTATGTCTGACGAGGTTCTTAGGGAAATGTGCGACAAAAATTATCACCAACTCTTGCCGCTCATCGCCGAAAAGATGCAAAAAGAAAAAGAGCAGAAAGACAAACTCAACGCGGTGAAAGCACGACTGATCTATGGCGAAGAGTCCGGAATTAAGATAAGAAGCCGTGAAGAATCGCACTACTCTGAATCCAAGACACCAACTGCCCGAACAGAACCCAGAAGAAGGCACGGAGGCAGGTATTCCCGAAGCCCATCACCACACGCCAGTGTTTTCAAAAGGCTTAAGAAGTACAGATCCCCTTCACCGCGGCTCCGGCCACGGAAAGAAGGAGGCGTGTTTAATAGGTTGGGAAGAAAGGAGCCAGCTACATCCGCACGTCCTGATAGTCGTCAACGGAGTCCCCAAGCAAAAAGAACTGAAGTAGAAGCAAGAAGGCGTCAACAAAAGGGAACACCATCTCGTACGACTAGCCAATATTCAGAAAGTGAAGATAGTGAAGGGGGTCACTGGAAATCTAAGTCAAGAAGGCAGAGATCAAACACCTATGAAGATGATCTTTCCCAGCCTTGGACATGTGAGGAAAGAAATCCTTTCACACCTCGGATCCGGCATTTTAGTCTCCCGAGGACTAGGATGCCCAGCCATGTCAAAACATACGATGGAAGTGGAGATCCGGAGGATCACTTAAAGTTATTTCAATCGGCCGCAAAAACAGAAGGTTGGGCAATGCCGACATGGTGTCACATGTTCAACTCAACCCTCACCGGGAATGCCAGAGTTTGGTTTGACAAGCTACCAAAAGAGTCGATCGATAGCTATGAAGATCTAAGGACAGCGTTTAGGGAAAACTATCTTCAGCAAACAAAGCATATCAAGGATCCGGTGGAGATACACCACATCAAGCAAAGAGACGGAGAATCTACGGAAGACTTCATGGAAAGGTATAAGGCAGAAGTCCTAGACGTAGAAGGAGCTCCGGAATGCATGAGAATCTCCGGGTTTATGCATGGAATAACCCACCCTGGGTTAATCAAGCGTCTATATGAAAGAATTCCGAGATCTATGGACGAAATGTATAGAATGACTACGTCCTTCCTACAAGGGGAAGTTGCTGCACTCAGTCACGGCCAGAGAAAAGCACCTTCGTCCTGGAAACCGTCAGAAGGGGGGAACAAACCGAATTTCAAGAAAGGCTTCAAAAACAAACAAAGACCGGATCGTAAGCCAGATAGATTCTCACTCCTTACAAAAACGCCAAAAGAAATTTTCGCTCTGGAAAAAGGAAAGTTCAAAGCTCCACCCCCAATGGTAACTCCTGTGGAAAAAAGAGATCCGAACAAATACTGCGAATTTCATTCTGATACCGGACATAGCACAGACGAATGCATGCAGCTGAGAAAGCAAATAGATGAAATGATCAAGGCCGGAAAATTGTCGCAATTCATCAAGGAATTAAAACAGAACGACAAGCCGAAAGCGCCAAAAAAAGGGGAAGCGTTCGGAAAGGATAAACCTCTGACTATACTAATGATCCAACCATGGGAAAGAATTACCAAACCTAGGATCACCCAAAGCTTCTCTCCGAGACGGCAATGTCTTTCCCACCTCTGAGTGAAGAAGACGGGACGGAGAGCACCATTGATCGTTCGAAGTCGATATGGGCGGACTCTGTTGTGATAGGGTATATATTGATGGTTGGAGCATCCTCAGAAAGTCTTGTAATGTACATTGCTTAATAAACTCCGCAAAGAGATAAGGGATCAAATGGTTCCGGCCACCACTCACCTTATTGGATTCAGCGGAGAGACCATTTGGCCACTAGGCCACATAGCCTTGCTAGTAAAAATAGGTGATGAAGTGCACTCCGCCTCCGCTTGGATGAACTTCATGGTTATCAGGTCACCATCCCAACACAATGCAATAATAGGCAGGCCGGGCATAAGAAAATCGCGCTTTTGTACATCAAACAGCACAACGCGTGAATGTGGAGATTTCCCGTGGAAGGCGGATACACGGTAACATTACTGTAGAAGTAGTCAGGGTTATTCCTATGGAATGTGCTATGATCTCCGGACCTAGCATCCAGCCTCCCGCAGTAAACCAAGTACTGGAAGAGAAAATAAATATAGCAATCCACCCGGAGTACCTTGAACAAACAGTTGCCATCGGGTCCACATTAACAGAAAAAGGAGCAAGAACTATGTTTTTTCCCCCCTTGCTCAAACAAAACTGGATATTTTTCGCCTGGTAAGCCAGATGATATAACGGGCGTCCCACGAAACATATGCGGAACACGCTTGAATATCCAGTGGATATTCACCAGTTAGGCAAAAGAAAAGAGGACAGGCACCGGAAAGAAATAAGGTAATCCAAGAAGAGGTGGAAAAACGTTAGTGGGACGCACGGAATAATGAAGGAGGTCCATTATCACAGTTGGCTCTCTAATCCGGTAATGGTCAAAAAGCATGACGGAACTTGGCGAATGTGCGTAGACTTTAAGGATCTTAACAACGCATGCCCCAAAGATTGTTATCCATTACCGGAAATAGACTGGAAGGTGGAGTCCCTCTGTGGGTATTCTTTCAAATGCTTCTTGGATGCATACAAGGGGTACCACCAAATTAAGATGGCAAAAGAGGATGAAGAAAAAACGGCGTTCATAACAAGCCAAGGGATATTTTGCTATTCCAAGATGCCGTTCGGTTTAAAAAATGCCGGGTCAACATATCAACGCTTAGTGGATAAGGCATTCCAAAAGCAGATTGGACGTAACTTAGAGGTATATGTCGATGACCTGGTTATAAAGAGCCGCACGGAAGAAGAAGTTATCCGAGACATAACAGAAACATTCAAAACCCTTCGACAGATAAAAATGCTAAATTGAAACCCAAAAGAAATGCACCTTCGGAATGCAGGAAGGAACAATGTTCTTAGGTTACAAAAGTAAGCACCATATCAGGTTGAGAGCTGTCCAGAAAAAGCAGGCGCAAGACCTTTTAGCCTACCATCTCCGAGATGCATCAAGGACGTGCAGAAGCTAAATGGAAAATTAGCAAGCTTAAACAGATTCTTGTCAAAATCAGCGGAAAAATCGTTACCTTTTTTCAAAACCTTGAAAAAATGCACAAAAAAGAGTGATTTTCAATGGACACCGGAAGCCGAAGAGGCCTTCAAGCAGATGAAAAAACTTATTGCGAATAACTTTCCCATCACTAAACCGCACAAGGGATAAACGAGGAATTAATCATAAACTTGCTGCAGCAAAAGAAGATATCTGCTTGCGGTCTTGATGACGGACAGTAGAAGACAGGCAACACCGTATATTTTGTAGCCGCACTTAAGAGGCTCGGAAAGTCAACTATACCCTATGGAAATAGTTGGTGTTAGCCTTGCTGCTAGTGCAAGCAAATCGATTGAAAAGATACTTACAAGCACACACAGTGTTGTATGTAATAACAAATCACCGATGAAGGCAACTGTTGATGTCAAGTTCAGAAATATCCAGAGGATGCTGAAGTGGATGTTTGAGTTAGAAGGTTCTAGGACATCCAATATAGACTAAGGACCGCAATCAAAGGCCAAATATTGGCAGATTTTATTGTGGAACGACCGGAAGAAGAGTCCCGACGAACTCATGGCAGAACCGGAAGTACTACCGGAGCCGTGGACGTTGTTCACAAATGGCTCGTCCTGCGTAGACGGCTCCGAGGCAGGCCTAATACTAACAAATCCGGAAGGGGCAGAATTTACATACGTCATGAGGTTTAGATTCGATGCCACTAACAATGAAGCCAAATATGAAGCACTAATAGCCGGTCTCCGGATCGCAGAAAAAATGGGTATAAAGAACTTGCAAGCAAATGTTGACTCAAAACTTGTGGCCAATCAAGTTAACGGCTCTTACATCGCCAAAGAGTCAGGCATGGTTTAGTACTTAAACAAAGTAAAAACACTGGCAAAAAGCTTCAAGGAATTTTCCATAAAACAAATACCACGAAGTAAAAACAAAAAAGCGGACGCCCTGAGCAAGATCGCTTCCACAAGCTTCGCGCATCTCAACAAACAGGTGCTCCTGAAAGAATTGAAGGAAAAATCCATAGAGGAAAAGGAAATTCTTGTCATAGTAGAAGAAGAAGGCAATACATGGATGACACCCATATGCGAGTACCTGACAAAAGAAATCCTTCCAGAGGATAAAAAGAAGGCCAGAGCGGTACGGCGGAAAGCGGCCAAGTATGCCATGATCAATGGAACCCTATACAAGAAGTCTTTTTTAGGACCATGGCTTCGGTGCGTCGGACCACTCCAAGTCAAATATGTCATAAGGGAAGTTACACGAGGATCGTGCAGCATGCACATTCCGGGCCCTAGATTTGTAGTTGCCAAACGCAATCCAACTCTAGGGATATTACTGGCACAAGCATATGGAGCAAGGGACTTGATAGACCCGCACGATATCCTGACATCAAATGGGCAACCCTCTTGTGTACAATCTCTACTTTAAAGATCTACGTGACACCTCCCTAGCGCACATGTCTGACTTCCCCTTATTGCAGAGAACCACTGAGATATCAACCCACAACCTATTCACCATAGACGCACGCCAACCGCATGTAGGAACATACATAGTCTCCTCTATTGAAGCGCGCCGGGCATCTCCGCAGCATTAGCTAGGACCTCCCTCAGAGCGTCCACGCCGCAGTAGCGGCACACGGTCACAGCTCACATCAATTCCGTTTAATTGTCTGACTATTCGACATTTCATCCACCTAAAATAGGATTCGTGCGACGACAAGCCGCTCACAGCGACACGCCTAGACCTACCCCCCCTCTTAACCCCACACCCCGTGCTCACACTCTCTTCATATCGCTGTGATGGATAAGTCGCGCGAGCCTAAGAGACGATCTTATATATCCCGACGATGTTATATGAGTCGCCATTCGGATACCTTAACCCTATCACATCCCCCGCCACCCCACGGAGCGAGGTACGCACTCTCCTATACCATAGCTCCTGAAATGTGATATAACAGCTACCTCGTGTGACTGATCGGTGAAAGTGTCCCCCCCAATCTTCCATAGGCCTCCTACGATGGTGCTGAGACAATTATGAGTGTCATTACCGCTCACATAATGTATCGCACGCACCGCAGATCGCTGCCAGACTGACTCCATCTAGCAGCATAAACTTGACTCAAAATTGGTGCCCACTATCTCCCTCCGCCCTGTGCATAAGTATAAGTGAGCATCATCATAGAGTTGCTCATCTAGGAGTGTAGATGAGTATAATACCCCCTGGCCTAATATCAGGCTTGATGAAAAACGGCAAGGATTGGGATAGAGAAGAAATTCCGCATGTCCTATGGGCCCACCGTTATTAATGATTCAAAGTCAAGTAACGGGGAATCTCATTCATCGTTGACATTACGGCACGGAGCCTTCATACCGGCGAAAATAGGTCATACCAATACTTCGCATGCGGAGATTAGATCAAGCTTAAAAACAAACCGAAGCTCTGGGAATCAACGTTGGACCTCACTAGAAGAAAAGAATAGGAGCAAGACAGCAAATACAGAAGCATAAGAACAAGGAAAAAGATGGAAAAATAATTACAACTCAAGATGTCCGCGGAAACAAGTTTCAAACGGGTGTTATGGTCATACACCAGCAATGATGCAGTCATGCTAAGACGAAGGCAACCCCCTTGGACCAAAGTGGGAGGGACCATACGAAGTTAAAGAGTCACTTGGAAAGGGAGCTTACAAACTCAAAGACTGCAAAAGAAATGAAATACCGAGGACATGGAACATTTGTAATCTCAAAAAATGTTATATACATGAAGTGTAAGAACTTGCCCGACACATACGATGCTCCGGAGGGCAATATCTTTATTTGCATTTTGTAATATGTTGAATTTTAATGAAAAGTGGGGTTGAATTAGCTTTCCCCCACAAGTTTTTAATTTTTTAAATTGTCTTTACTTTGCAAAATTATATTAATTGTTAAGACGCGCATGCTAGGAGCCACGCTCCACAAAAATATTATCCCGTATAATAAAGGATTGAGCAACCTCAAAATCAGCTCAGGCGATATGAGGTATTGCAAGGCCCAAGCCACCGGGAGAATAACCCATAAATAATCACAAGACTATCCTACTAAAAATATCACACGTGATATAAAAAGATAGCAACAACATTTATACATAACGGATATATCCAAAAATTGTTGTAAAGACGGTTAAATACCGCAAGAAAAAGGCCACATACGGCCGCAGTATACATCATAAAAGGATATTTTAATTACAGAAAAAACCGCAAGGTCACATACGATCCGCGGCAGAGGAAAAACACAAGAATACACTTACAAAACACATCCCTAGCCTCCATCATCTAATGGGAAAACGTAAAGGCCACCTCGGCCAAAGCAACGATCCTTCCTTCGCTTTCCGTGCATTAGGGCAGCGTCTCCGGACAGAACACATTACGTATGAATCCGGCTTATCGTAATCTTCTACAGAAACAGAAGGTTCAGCATGAGGAATAATAACCACAGTAGATAGCACGTTAGTAGAGGGAACCTCAGTAGGTGGTTCAATCAAAGCTTCGGCAAATAAAGGATCATCAATGGACACAAATACGTCTTTCAAAAAGGGGAGACATTCAATAAGATTCCTTTCCATTTTTTCCACTCACCCACGGCAAATATCCAAAGCAACGGACAAGGCTTGGCTCCTAATTACGACCATATCCTGCTTATGGTGGACGGGAACCATTAGCTGATTAACATTGGGTTGAAGATCGGTCATACCTAAGGTCTCAGCCACGGTGTCGTCCAAACGGAGAAGATCCATAATAACCCAAGTACTGGCATCATTCTTGTTGAAAAGCTCTTGAAGAAGTGGAAAGTTAAGGTCACGAAGATCACAGATAGCAGAATTAAAATCATTCTCCGCAGAGGGAATATAAGCTTTGAGATCAGTCAAACATCTGCCAGCTGACCCTTTAAGCTCATATCCTGCGGCTAGCATCATCTGCATCACATTTATCTATTGCTTAGACCAAAGGCTATTCTTTTGACCATGAGCCTCCAATGTACTCAGCTGAATTAAGATACTTAACCACAAGAAGCTTCTCCCAGAGTCAGTAAACTTCTTCCGACACCGCAACGACATTGAGGAGGTGCAGATGGAAACTCTCCTAAAAGTGCATGCAACACCGGGTAAAATCAGCATCGATCTCGGCCAACCTAGTCCTGAGAGGTCCCATAAGATTGTCTTGAAATTCCTCTAATTGTGTTAAGCTCCCCTCATACGTCTCTAGCTTCTCACAGAGATCCGTGGAAGAAATTTCCAGCTCATGCACCTAAAAAAATAATATATATACATGAGGAGAGGTGAATATACAAAATTGGAAGAAAAGAAAATATAGTTAAGAACAAAAAAACTATTCCTGGATTCAACATGACTTTGGTTCTGGGCTTCCAAAGAAGAAGGAAAGACCAGCTCTAAGTCGAAAGCTCAATTGATCTTTTTCAAGCAATAGTAGGATCAAGGCCCGTCACTTTTAGCTTTAAAGAATTACGTTCTTGCTCAAGAAGGAGGTTGTGGTCTTTGGCGGAAGCAACTTCGCCTCGAAGTGAGTTCTCGGCCGGCCTCAACTGCCAGAAACCTGAGCACGGAGTTGGGTTACCTCCGCAGGAAATCTCCTTTGCCGTTTGAGCAATTGAGATTTCCAAATCCTTTCAATCTCCTTGTCCTTCGCCTCCAACAAAATATTTTTCTCCTCCGCTAGAGATCTCCATTCCTCTTCTCCAAGATGTTATACTCCGTACGCATCCTTACCTCGGAACTTCAACTAAAATTACGGAGTAGATGTACTTAACTCAGTAAATAATTGCTCATGCTCCATTCCACGGACAGTTTTAAAAAAGGCAGGAGGAGTGAAGTGATCAATCATATTGGCACACAAACGCCCATCATTCATCTCAAAACCCTTGGTCACCGTCCACTCAGGAACATAGATTTCCTCCGTGCCGGCACCTACAGTCTCTTCCGCACGGATGCTCCCGGCTTCAAAACCACTATCCGATCTCCCTGTAAAAAGACTAAGAGTACGATCCGTCTTCTCAAGATGAGTTGAAGACAAAAACGGATGGATGCCTGGATACACTCTTTTCTTTGCCATGTTCTGGGCAGAGGAATAGCCACCGTGGGTCTGCAAACAGTGATAGCCTCAGTCATACACCGTGAATACACGCGAGGAAGACCTGACAAGAGAAAATCAACTTCAGGACCAGACACAATTAAGCGCTCTTAGAAGTGATGAGATGGAATAAGGAGGACTACGAACCTTGCAGAGGGACCTATGGTTCGCAAGGAGGGGCCAGTCACAGAGTCAGTACGATCTCCGCCCTCCTCCAAGGTGAAGCTATCACGAAAAGAAGTATAAGAGGGTAAGGTAGAAGAGCTGGAACCACCCCGCTATACCGTTAAGCGGAGAACTATTGAAGCAACTGTTTAAGAGCACTAGAGACTTACCTCAGTGTCGGAGAACCACCAGCAGTCCCATAATCGACCCTTAATCTTTTGGGTGGATGGGAAGAAACAGGCAGTCCTTCACTATCATAGATTACTCTCTTCTTCTTCGAACGATTGGGCTTAGGAACTTCAGCTTCAACAAGATCGGTAACAGGCACGGATGGCTCAACATTTTCCTGGCCAACAGCGGAATCAAATCCCTGATCTCCACCATCACCAACACTTGCATCTCCAATTCCCTCTCCACACTAGCCGACAAATCTCCGGAGGAACGGGACCACGGAGGTCGGAAGGTTAGGGTCACGGTTGCGGTTTTGTTTGGCTCACAGTAACAATAGGTCTCTCATTTCAGCTTAGGTCTCTCAAACAATACCTCACCTTGATGGCTTGGACGGGGTGAGGGTCGAGGGTATCAGCGATGCGGATGAAAGCATTCAAATCCATCACTACAAAAAACAAAACAACAGGCAAAAAAGATAAGAAAACAAGAAAAACAGGGAAAATGCAAACAATAATCAAGGTGCATATGAAAAGTAGAACCCACCCTCTCTGTCCTCATACTCAAAGCGGGGATAAGTATCTTTATTCAAAAGGTAATTACGGCTTATGCCAACCCTGAAAGAAATTCTTTCGGGAACCTAAGGAAAGGAGGAGGCTTGAGCAATAAGTGTATTAATATGCTACACATAATTTCTGCGGGGGAGGTGCTTCGATCCTTGACAATTTTGGAACCGAATAACCAACTATACGAGCATTGGCAGGGAAACCACAAACTCATCAACCCAGAAAAAAATGATCATTCAATTCTTACGGGAATCTAAATTCTTGGTGTAACATGAACGGACATTTGGACGATTAGTGCAACCCAAAACCATCCATTTTTGTAATTATGTGTTATAAAAGTAGCCAAAACAAACTGACATCAGGTTCAATATTGCAAAGCCGCACAAAGATTTCAATATTGAGAAACATGGGCAGATCCAAGAACGGATTAATTGGGAAAAATGGAATGAGGAAAAATGAGGTGATAACAGACACGAAGAAGGTAGAAGAAAAAGGGATACGGTAGTTGTAGGTTGGCCATAAATAAAGCATGGGTGTAAATTCCAACTTTACCAGTGGTCTTTTCATGATAGTTGCATCAGAGCTTGGAAGTTGAGGATGGACTTCCTCGGGAACAAAATATTTTAGCACATAATGGCATCAGGTTGTTCTTGTGTAAGAACACATTTGTTAGGAGGTATACTGCCCATAATAAATGAGATGCAAAGGATTAACCTGAATCAAGGACGAAGAATAGAATAAGGGGGGTATGCAAACTTAGAAAACCTTGAAATTTATCAACAATGGTAGAAGACGTGAGAGATGAAAAAAGAAATAGTAAAGCTCAGAATCGGCTATTTATATCCCATGGTCATATTTTAAGTTAGGTTAAAGGTAGGTGATTGACAGTTTGCCAAGGACATTTCCTATAAACGGCGAAAAAATCCACTAGTAAAAAAGATGGAAGATAACAGCTGGATATGGGACCCAGGCGGTCAAATCATGCAGAAGACAAAGGGACATGAAGAGTCCACGTAGACAACGACAAACTGCCAAAATGGTACAAAGGACGCGGAACAAGGCAGGAGTAAACAAAAATTTGATCACGGAATTTTAAGTCTAGTAATGCTCATCGCACGCTATAATCTTGTACGCGTAGGTAGCAAACTAGAACTAGGGGGACTTGATGACGGTATAGTATCGAGCACCAAGCGTACTAGGCTTAGTTCATAAAACACATATATGGGCCAGGACCCCCACCCCCCACTGCACCCCAATACAACAAATAGCTGGACTGCTAAGCCTGACAAGGGCCATGCTCCGGATATTTCAAAGACGCACGTGAGTATCTTCTCAGCCGCACCAGTGCGCATCCGCGGACAAACACTAACCGCGAAAGAACACTCACGGCCGCATACACGATTATACGTGGACCCTTGCCCGACAAGGGACCCACTCTGACCACCAACAGTTACAAGCGAAATACTAGGAAACCCTAGTATTAGGCTTGCCTATAAATAGGGGTCATTTCACACCCCAAACAGGTACATTCTGTCTAATCATTAACTCACACTACATGCTCTGACATTCTCTGACAAACATGTGTACTTACTCTCACGCCGGAGCTTAATCGCGGGGTTTGCCCTACGGTAAGACTAACGGTTTACTTTTAATTGTGCAGAAAACCACCACTTCTCTTGCTCTAGTACAAGATCAATCATTCAAGTCATTTGGAGGCCCGACCCGACAAAGGACTTTGACACTACTAACCCGACACGAATTTTATACTAACAAAAACAGTTTAAATGAGAGATTTAAATCAACTATAAGAGACCAAATGGTCACAAACGGCACTAACTTGTGGTTAGTGTTGTTGTCCCAAACACCCCTTTAAAAGTTTTAAAATCCATTTAAGCTTTTGAAAATGAAATCTAGTGAGATAAATGTTGGGAAATACAAGTCAAAAGGTCAACGTACTGCTAAGCAAAAGGTAAAAGTACTGCTAAGTGCCAGTTAAAGATCGAAGTACTGCCGTGGATAAAGTAATCTTAAAAGATTATCATTTAGACGGTTATATTAGTATTTATCTTGTAACAGCTATTTTAATGATTAGTATTGATTAGTGTTTATGTCATATAAGGACTGTACATCTACTAGAAGTTATCCTTATGTTTATAAAAGGATATCTAGGAAGACAATAGAAAAATACGAATTATTAGTATTGTATTAGGGATCTGCAATCTTAGGCAGATTCAAAAGGTTTATAATACAAATCGTCTTCGATTAATCTGTCGTGTGTTATTTTAAGTTTATGCCTAACTAGGATTCCGCAATAGTTGGACAATATATCAGTGTTTCATTAAGGAATATCGATCCTAAAAGTGGTTTTATCAGTGCGTGTGGAGGGCCTCTGATTCTTGATAGAACATGTTAATCATTCACAATCTTTTCAAACCAAAATGATGTCTGAAAGCTTGAACACCAATCCCCCCCACCTTTTATCCGTTAATGCACTAAGAATCCAATGATCAAGAATAGGTGATATATGGATCTTTGGCTATGAAGATGAGACAGTAAATTGCCTTCACTGATCATTATACTGTGGGATATAATCCCACAATGTGTGACCAAGCAACAACTGATACTGGCATCTTCTTCACACCAAAACTTTTTTCACTTCTGCAAACGCACAAGTAGAAGAAAATGAGAAAGCTCCTTCAAACATATTGCTGTCTGCACAATACCTGATAGACATCTGCTTAGTTTTCATGATGCCACAAATGCAAAATACCTTAGATGCAAGAACTTTATGGTTAGCCATAAAAGCAAGATTTGGAGGAAACGAAGCATCAAAGAAGATGCAAAAGAATCTTTTGAAACAACAATTCGAGACATTTACTATCGGATCTAGGGAAGAGCTAGATTCAGCATACGAAAGGTTTCAGCATATTCTTAGCATGCTTGAATTATATGATGCTAAAGTGTCCCAAGAAGATGCTAATTTGAAATTTCTAAGAAGCTTACCATCTGTGTGGCATGTAGTTGCTACAATGATTCGGGGACAACCTGGATTGGATGAATTGGAGTTTGATGATCTCTACAACAACTTGAAGGTGTATGAGCATGAATTGAAGGGTGTTTCAACTTCAAGTTCACAAAACATTGCTTTTCTGTCCACTGAAGTCAAGGGCAGTACTTTGAAACAAAGTACTGCTGACCCAGATAATATCTCAAAAGGATATACTCAGGCTACCTCAAGCAAGGTGAAAACTGCTCCTAACTATGATTCTCACTCAGATGAAATCATATGTTCTTTCTTTTCTCAACAAGCATCTATGCCTACAACTCATGATGATGAAGACCTGCTGCAAATTGATGAAGATGCTATGGAAGAAATTGACATTCGATGGCAGGTGGCTATGATAACTGCAAGGATAAGGAAGTTTATGAGAAAAACAGGAAGACCCATTGACCTCAAGCCAAAGAATGGGATCACTTTTGACAAGTCAAAGATTGAATGTTTTAATTGTCAGAAGTTGGGTCACTTTGCAAGGGAGTGCAGATTTGCTAAATATCAGGAAAACAGAGCAAATGGTCGTCAGGAAAAGAGGATTGTGGCTATTGAAGATCCAAACTCAAAAGCCTTGGTAGCAACAGACAACAATGAAGATATTGACTGGACCAAGGAATTTGATGCTGAACCAGTGACATTTGCGATGATGGCACTAACTGGACTTGAAGAAGATGATTGGAGCATGGAGATTGATTCAGAACCTATGCACTTTGGACAAGATGGACTTGGTGATTTTGACTGGAGCAACACAGCTGATGATACACCAGTGTCTCTAGCTTTGATGGCTACAAACTCAGAGGTACCCTACTGTTCTAAATGTAGTAAATCTTATAAAAAGTTGCTTGAAAACTATCAAACTGAAAGAGATAATTTTCAAAAGGCTAGGACTGAAATTCTAGGATATCAAATGAGCTTAGAGTCATTAGAAGTCATACTTAAAACACATGAAAAGAATGAATATGCATGGGGTGATAAGTATGAACAGATGGAATATGACTTAAAGATGAGGGATTTGAAACTAGAAGAAAAACAAAAGGAATTAGATCAAGCCTTAAGAGAGAGAGATGATTTCAAGATAAAACTTGAAAAATGGTCAAATGCTGTTGTACTTCAAAATGAAGTCCTAAACAAACAAAGATATTTGTCTGATAAAACATGTATAGGATTTGGAGTTGAATACAGTAGTAGTGAAAAAAATAACAATTCATCTGGGGATGAAACTTTGTTGATCCTTTGTATGAAAATTTCAAAAGAGAAAAGGCATACAAAGCAGTACCTCCACCCACAGGTACAATTATTCCACCTAGGGCAAATGTCTCTTTTACTGGGATAGATGAACTAGCCATTAGGAATAAAGTTGTTAATCAAGAGAAAACAAAGACTAGTCAACCAGAAATTGATAGAAATAAAGTCATAATTGAAGATTGGGTTGATAGTGATGATGAAGAGACTGATTCTTCAGAAATTCAAAAGAAAACTATTTTTAACTCAGAAAATAGTGAAACATCTTTTGAAAACAAGTATAGTGAAACATCTTTTAAAAACAAGTATAGTGAAACATCTTTTGAAAACAAGTCACCAAACAGTCAAAACAGTGTTGGTCAAGAGTCTAGGACAAAGGGACTTGGGAACAAAGGGGGTAAATTATGTTTTGTATGTTACAGTCCTAATCACCTAATTAAGGATTGTAACCTACATGAAAGAACCTTCAAACACACCCAAACTCATAAACCTAAGGGAACACAGGGTTCAAGGGAAACAAGACCAGTTTGGAACAACATCCAAAGAGTGAACCATAGTAATTTCTCAAGAAACTCTAGGTACCCTCACCAAAGGAGGTCTTTTATCCCATCAGCAGTACTTACAAGGGAAGGGTTGAAAAGTACTGCTAGACCAAAAATGACACAAACAGTACCTTCAAAAAGTACTGCTATATGTGTTTTATCAAAGGTACTGCTAGATCAAGTGTACCTTTCACGAAAGTACTGGTAGTAGTACCCTTATTATCCAAGGATGGATAATATAAGACCTGTAATCTCAAGTTTTTCTCCATCAACAAGGGTCTTCTACCACAAGGATCTCCTCACAGACCTCAAAGACCAAGAAAGGTCTTAAATCTATCTGGGTTAAGAAGACAGTATGTTGGCTCACAAGCTAGTACTATCCACACAAATGCCAAGTGTCAATAGGGACTGCCCATATAAAACAACACAAACATGGAGACCAAAAGGGGCTTATTTAGATTCTGTGAATAGGGATAATGGATCTTACACACTCAAGAAATTTGAGTATGTAACTCCATTAGGGGTATCCAAGTTAGTTATGACTAGGGTCCCTAAAAGAGTCTAATTCTTTAATTGTTTGTTACAGGGCAATCCTAGAAGAAAAAAAAAAAAGATCTAAAGATTATGCTATAATTGACAGTGGTTCTGCTCTGGGTTATGACAGGTGACAAGGCCAAGTTGTCTATATTTAAAGAACTTCAAAGTGGTTTTGTGGACTTGGAAATGATCCTAAAGGAGGAAGAATTCTCAGGAAAGGATTACCATCAAGACATCCTGCTTAGACTTTGAGAAAGTTAGCTATATGGAGGAGCTTAAGTTCAAATTCCTTTCTGTTTCTCAAAAAAAAAAATTTGTGATAAGAAGCTCTAATGTCTCTTCCTTGATACGGAGGTCTTATCTTATCTCCAAAGTTTAAGTTTGTTGATGCAAGATCTGGTGATCTCTTAGAGCTCCTAGAAGAATGATGTATACGTCTGGATCTAAAAGAATATCATTCCATCTGGAGGAAGTAACTTGTTGGTTGCACAAGGCAACCAAAAGGAATGAAGGTTGTTTATGCACAGAAGATTAGGGCAGGTCAACTTTCAAGGCATATTAACAAGTTTGGTTAAAGGCAATCAGGTTAGAGGTTTACCTTCCAAGACTATTCAATGGGGCCCTTGATCATTCATGTCTTGGCATCGTAGAAAGGGTAAATGCACGGGGTAGGTCTTCTTGCAAGGAAGATTGAAGAAAGAACAGTTCTGAGAACCTTTAGAATGCCTCCTTATGGATTTATTTTGGACCTCTTTCAGTTAGAGGAGTGTAAATAGGATAGAAGTACTGCTGGTGGTCACTGATGAATGCAAGTAAAAAATTCAGTTGGGGTATTTTTCTTAGGCTTACAAAGATGAGACATAATGATATGCCTTTCTTGATCTGATTGTGGGTTTAGAATTAAGCTCTAAGACATACAAGTGGAAGACATATTATGGTGTGACCATTGGAAGACGTTCAAGAATCAATTAATGAATGAGTTTTTGTGCAAGAAGGGGATAAAGCAGAGAATATAGATATTGCAAGGATCCACAAACAAAATGGTGTTGCGGAACGTAAAGAATAGGGACTCTCATTAAGCAGCTAGATCTTGCTTGCATATTCTCCTTTTACCTATTCAATTTTGGCTAAAGCTATATCAATACGGCATTGTTATGTGCTTAAAGGAGTTTTGTGACTAAACTCAAATGATGAATCTTATGAAATTTGAATGGGCCAGATCTTCCTAAACATCAGTTTCATGAGGCACCTTTTGGATGTCCTTAACATATTCTTAATACCTTGTTCCAATTAAGGGTAAGTTTGATGGACAGTTAGAAGAAGGCGATCTGTTTGGGGATACTCTTAATAGCAGCAAAGGTTTTTGAGTATATTAACAGCGGTAACAAGGGAAATGTTTCAAGACTGTCTTCATGTTGGACTTTCTTGAGACTCAGGAGAATCAAAATGGCAAAGGTCCTGATTTGGATGTTTGATCTTGAAATTTTACTCCTTTAATGAATTTACGTACCTGTAAGGAAAGAAAACTATGCTGATTCAGGAGGAATATGAAAAGTATCAACTTATGATGATGTTGAAGATTTAGATGGGGGCCAACAGTTCATTGTTTCTATGGTCCAATCATTCATGCGCTCAGAGTAAGCATTTCTTTTAGAGGAACGTACTGCTGAACAAAGTAGTTCATTGTCCTTGAAGAACAAGCTCTACATGATGAGTCTTGTTAGTTTGATGCATCAAAGAATCATATTGCTAAACTTCCATTAAATATGCTCAAAGGAACGGCTTTAGAAGATGAAAAAGAGGAGTAATAGGCACTTGAAAAGGGGAAAAGAAATAAAAAGAATTGTGCAACAGTACTTTAAACTCTAGTACTGACTAACACACCTCCTCAAAGTATGATAATACACCTACACGATTCTTGATGATGATGTTCCAAAAGATGGTTGTTTTCTCTACAATTCTTTTGATGATGAAAATACTGACATGAGGAAGAATGGAGCGCCTGATTACAACAACATGGATCACACCATTGATGTCAGCTCTACTCCTACACATAGAATTCATAAGATTCATCCTCAAAGTCAGATTATTGGCAAAAGTACTGCTGGGGTTCTAACAAGAAGAAAGCTTAAAGAAAGTACTTCTGACCAACATCAAGCATTGCTGTCTTTTATATACAAGCAAAACAGAACTAACCACAAAGATCAGCAGACATGCTTGTTTGCTTGTTTCTTATCTCAAGAGGAACCCAAGAAAGTCTCTCAAGCTTTATCAGACTGAAAGTTGGGTTAAGGATTTGCAAGAAGACTGCTTCAATTCAAGCTACCATGATGTATGGTCTTATGTGACTTTCACCAGATGCAGAGGTGATGGTAATAAATGGGTTTTTAGAAACTAAAGAGAATAAACGGGGTACTATTATCAAGAATAAAGCACGACTGGTAGCACAAGGGTACAGACAAGAGGAAGGTGTGGATTATGATGAAGTTTTCGCACCAGTTGCCAGAATTGAAGCAATCAGACTCTTTTTGGCATTTGCATCTTTCATGGGCTTTACTGTCTATCAAATGGATGTCAAAAGTGCATTCTTATATGGCACCCATCACAGAAGAGGTGCCTGTTAAAACAGCCTTCTAGGTTCTTGCAAGATCCTGTCATTCCAAACAAAGTTACAGAGTAAGTCAAAGGCACTTTATGGCTTACTTTCAAGCACACGGAGCATGGTATGAAAGACTTTCCACTTTTCTTTTGAAACATGGTTATAGGAGAGGGGCTATTGATAAAACTCTGTTTATAAAGAAGGATAGAAGAGATATCATGTTGGTACAGGTTTATGTTGATGATATCATTTTTGGATCTACCAAGCCTTCTATGGTGAAGGATTTTGAAAGATTATGTTACTAAAAGGAATTCAAGATGAGTAATGGGTGAACTCACTTTCTTTTTGGGGCTTCAAGTCAAGCAAACTACTGCTGGTATTTTTCTAAGTCAAGACAAATATGTGAAAGATATTCTCAACAAGTTTGACTTTAGAACCATTAAGCCAGCATCTACCCCAATTGAAGTTCATAAATCTCTAGGAAAAGATGAAGAGGGTGAAGATGTTGATGTACATCTTTACAGGTCTATGATTGGGTATGTCTTCATGTACTTAACTGCTTCAAGACCAGACATAATGTTTGCTGTTTGTTCTGTGTGTAAGGTTTCAAGTTCCATCCAAAGGTCTTCTCACATGCATGCTGTAAATAGGATTTGTATGGTATCTCAAACATCATACCAAAATTGGGTTTATGGTTATACTAAGGATTCACTTTTCATTTAGAAGCTTTTTCAGACAGTGATTACGCATAGGGACACTCATGATTAGACGATCAATTTAAGGATGAGAGATGTCAATATCTTGGAAGAAGATGGTCTCTTGGGCATGCAAGAATTCATACAATGTGTGGATTATCTTATCTACGGAGCGATTATGTTGCAGCTGCAAGTTGTTGTGCACAGGTACTTTGGATGCAAAATCAACCTGCTAGATTATGGATTTAATTTCATTGATCACTAAAATCCAATATAGACATTAAGGTACCATATGCATTGTGAAGAAACAATCCTGTCCTTCACTCAAAGACTAGGCATATTCACAGATTCGACCATCACTTCATTCGAGATTGTTATGAGCAAAGGCTCATTAATGTGGGTCTAGGTACATAATGATGACAATGTAGCAGATTTTACTCACCAAAGGTTTTGGACATTGGAAAGATTTAACTTTTTTGGTGGTAAATATTGGTATGATGAACACATAGCTACGTTTGAGGGGAGGGACTACATGTAAAAGTATGGTGTTGCGTGACGCTACTGTTCTGGTTAGAAAGGACTCTTTGATGCTCTTTATATTAGGTTTACGGTGGAATGTGACTAGATTGTTCATAGTTTTAATGATTTGAAGTGATAATTTGAAAAAATTGCGAGGGTATGTGATTGACAAATTTGTGTTTGAACAGCATTTTTCGGTTGAAAGTACTGCTTAGCCAACTCAAAGTACTGCTCGTCTTAGGAATGTATGCTTAGACAACTAAGATACTGTTATAACGTTCGGCAACGGTCTCAAACGCGCATTTTTGAGATAAAGACGTAATTTACAACGGGTAACTTTCTTTGTTTACCCATCGCAACATATAATTTGCTCAACTGAATTGCATTTTTCTCTCACTTCATTTCTTTTTATTCACAAATTTTGTAAATCCAACCTCCGACGCACATCACTTTCATATCAAATGGCCAATATTTGCATCTGTAACAAGCATAATATGATTGCTTGTGTGGAGTGACTGCGCATAATTCTGCTTTTTTATCAAATCATTGATTCTCCTTACGGGATGGCTCAATTAACTACTCTTTGTTAGTTGTTCCTGATCTCATTGGTCCGTGGCTTCAACAATTTTAGGCTACAGCTCTCTCACGATCGTGATTATATGAAGTGCCTATATTCTCACCCTCGGTTAGCATGGGAAAGATGGTTTTGATTTCAGAGGAAAAACCATTCGGGCATCGACTCTACTATTCGATGATGATGATGGTGTTGATTGTTTTCAATAGCAAGTTATTTGGGACTCGCTCTGAGACATATGCTATGAGGGTACTTGGCCTTCAAACTTACTTTTTGTAAACCTTATTTAGCCCTGCAGTGGAAGTATTTAGTTCATGTGTTTTACTTCACTGACTTAGTACATAAGGAGTAAATCATGGGAAACAATTTTGGGGACTAAATTGCATCAGCTCTAGTAGGATTAGCGACCAACCAAAAGTTCAACTTTTCTTTGATGATTATGAATGGGGATGCTTAGGGACATATTTCAATGGAAACTATTTCTATTGTATTAATAGATTCATTCAATATTTGAACAAGCAATTATGAGGGACGTAAACCAAGCAACCTCAGAATTTTATACATCAGTTACTACTGCCCTCTGGTCTTTTCTTTTATGAGAAAGCATAGTCTAAGTTCTCATGTCAGTATTCCACCTTTGACTCACCTATGTTCAGGATGGCGTAACAGCATTAGCAGCGAGAGGATAGCTAATACGTACTAAGTCCTCATTCTAGGGCTGCAAGTTCTCCAAGGGAGCTCAATGGTACCACGGTCAATGTGCTGCTCAAGATTGTTAGTCTTACTGGTTTACTGGCTGATTTACCTTGGTGTTATGATGTACAAGGTACTGCTGACTTCCAAGGTACTGCTGAAACTCAAGGTGCTGCTGATATTCCAATATACTCCCAATGATTATACTCCCACAGATGCGTCTCAAACATCTAGAGGAGATGAGGGACTTTTGGATCTCATATGCATTAACAGGGAGGAAGTTAGGACGGCCTCAAGAAGCTAAACTCTTTTCAAGCCAAACAGATTCTTAAGCTAAGGCCAAAACTTCAAAAGGAAACTGTCAAAATTGGTACAGCTAGTGGTCAAACATCAAGCTTTTTGGGTAGAAAGTCAAAACCTTAAGAAGCAAAAGAAACGAAGAAAGAAGCAAAAGAAGAAGGTGTCTTCAGTTAAACTAGGGAGGAGTAAAGATGAAAGTAATTTGTCTGAAGAACATCATGATCAAGATGACCATGACCATACAATTTGTTTATGAAGATGTTACTCGCTAAAGAAGCTGTTGTTTACTCTTGTATTATAGAAAGAAAGAGTGATGAAACAGAAGAGGTGCTTATTGAAGAAGAAAAAGATGCTTCTGATAGTAAATTAGTAGGGCTACTAAAGAAGTTGGTTTGAGAGGATTCAAAGTACTACTAGACAAAGTACTGTTACTCCAAGGACTTTAGATTTTGATGATGAAAGCAGGGTCCATAAAGTACTTATTCCGTCCAACTCAACAAGGAAGTACTGACAAGACAATTCAAAGATGATGAATTGCTTGCTGATATCCTTCTCAATAGAACAAGAGGCTTAAGCATTCCTGGTCCTATGCAATCTCAACCTCAACAGCCAACTCAAGCTACTGACCCAAAAGAAAAAGGTAAAGGGATATTGGTTGAAGAACCCAAAAAGAAGAAGTTAACTCTTCAACAAATCAGAGCTTTGGAGACTACAAATGACGAGGGGAAGTTGCCAGAAAGGTTCAAGCAGAATGGGATGCAGAAGAAGAGAGAAAAAGGTTGGAAGTTTGAAAAGAAACCAATGACTATTTCAAAGAAAACCTTACATCTCTTGCACAGAACGGAATAACATGATGAGTTTCTTAAAAGGGTCAAGGGGTACAGAATGTACAACAACTAAGGTATCACAAATGAAGGAACTGTATGAATAAGTTCATGGAATCCATCAAAGATCTTTCAAGGATTTTTTTCCAATTGGTTCAGAAAAGAGAAAAAACAGATGTTACAATGAGAGAGATGCCAAAGAGATCTTAAGGATGAGAAAGGCTATACTGTTAGTTACAGAAGAACAACATCAAAGGAAGATCAATATTAAGGACAGAGACAATTGATGAGCTCAGAAACTATCTTAGGATTGTAGACTTTGAGCAGAGTGCACTGAGATTGGAGTCACTGGAAGTAATCTCTATGATTATAGAATTTAAAGTCATTGACTCAACGATGGAGAGTTATTCTTGTATCTATAGAGCGAATACTCATTTCAGAGCTTTTGACACTCTGTGGGAGATACTGCACATTCTGGATAGACAGGATCTACATCATCTATATCTGGTTGTACAAGACTATTATAAGCATATTCCACCAACCGGGTTAGGATTGATACTTTTGGGTGATCTTACAACTATTTGGGAGACGTCTGCATCCAAAGTAATGTGACTTCTGGAAGAATCAGGAAGGTACTGGAAGGAAAATTTGTAAGAAGATGGAGACTTAATGAATCTTCAGGGTACATTTTCCATTAGAATTAGAGTGGTTCGATGAATTCATATGCTGACAGAAAGAAGATATCCTTATCAAGAGAGCTAATGATCAGGATGCTAGATCATGGTATGGAAGTTGAAGATGAGAGTGACATAGCTATACATTGTCATTTGTTTATTTTTATGGACAACTGAAGTGGTGATGATTCTTAAACAACGGTATGATTTTTCATATTTTCTTTTGTAAAAATAACATATCATGTTTTGATAAAAAGAATTAACGGCTGAACAAGCAGTACCTTACTCAAAATACTGTTTAGTTTAAAAAACGAACAGTACCTTTGTTGAAGTACTGCTATGATTAAAAAGTGTTTTTGAATATTTTGAAGTTTTGAGTGTGCAAAAAGGTTTAAGGACAAATGTTTTCTGAAGGAACCACCGAATAAAATCTGTTTTAAGGGATTGAGTGTTGGTTAACCAGACCCAACAGCAAATTGGTAATCAATTCACCTGTTAACAAACATAAGGAATTGATTTAGTACTAATCAAACTGTTTTGGTAAAGACATCTAAATCTGTTGATGGTTGCCAATTTTACCAAAAAAAATTGTATGGTGATCAATACACCATGGTATTACACTGATATATTGGATACTCCAAAGCAAACGGCTTTTGGTAAAGAGAATTCAAATCCGTTTATAGCTTTAATAGTTTGCTCAAAACTATATGGTTCTCAACTCACCAATGTTTTATTACTGAGAGTTGGCTAGTCACTGAACAACGGTTACAGGTAAAGACCTTATCAATTCCGTTATGGCTTTTTGTACATGTTATGTTGTTTCTCTATTTTGTCCTTTAGTGTTTGTAATTTGTTGTTTGTTGTAATGACTTACCAAAAGTCATATAGTATTCAACACACTATGATTCATGTTCTGAGTGTTGAAGTGGTTTTCAGTTCACCATAGATTATTATCTTTTCTAGGTACCAAAGAACTGACTAGCCCAAGAGTGAATAACTACTTGGTAAAGGCTCATAAAAACTATTTATGTTGCTGAGAAGACCTGCAGCTGATTGAAGAACAATCTGTTTGATGCAAAAACAAAGACTTTTTGAAGAAGTGTTTATGTTTAAGACAAGAGGTTTCATTTCAAGACACTCAAACAGATTGTATACAAGATACTGCTTAAAGGATTATATTGAAGACTTGTATTGATGCTGAAGAAAGATGTCCAACCATCAAGAAACTTGAAGTCAAGCAAGTAGAATTCAAGTTAGGGGAGGATTGTTGGGAAATACGAGTTTAGTGGTCAAAGTATGATAATGTCAAGAAGGTCAAAGTATGCTAAATAGAGATCAAAGTACTGCCTGTTTAGTATGAGAAAGTCAAATTATGCCCGATATAAAGGAACTTCAAAGGGATTATCAGTTAAATAGTATATTACATGTACAGTTAAATTTAGTGATTAGTATTTACAATTGTATTTGTGTCATACAGGATGTACACCTTTTAATAGAGTTATCCTTACGTTTATAAAAGGATATATAGGAGGCATTAGGACCCATGGAAGGAACACACAGAAGAAAAACAACAAAAAAGCAATAGTTAGAAATATTAGAGAAAGTTATTGTGTATTAGGGATCTGCATTCTTAGGCAGATTCAAGGTGTTGTGGTAATACAATTCAATTTTGTGAATTCATTGTGTGTTCTTCTTACTGTTAAACTAGTTTTCCCATAGTTGATAGTTATTAAGTCACGGTCTTCATTGTTATCCGACTTGGATTTATTCAAGGAAGTAACATCCTTTACAGGCTAAAGGTTTATTATACTAAGGTATATCGATCCTACAGGTGTTACCTGGGAGAGTTCCTGATCCTGAAGTAGAGGCGGTGTTCATTTTGATAAATTTACTTAGCATACTTTCAAGCCTTTGGTTTGAAGTAGCCAAGTTGTTCAATTAAGCTTGCAGGTTTTGCCCCTGGTTTTGCACATTCCTCATAACCGCATCATTGTTTACGTAGCTATCAAAAATCGGTCTTAGAACACCTTGTGTTTGAGAAGCTGGAGCTTGGTAAACAGGTGGCTTGATAAGCTGGGGGGAGTTTGAATTAACATTGAGGTTGATAAATTGATTCCTTGACTTAAATTATTACCCATTTTGGGTTTAAATTGTTCCCCCGATTTTGATTGAAATTGATCCCCCGATTTTGGTTGTTTTGATGGCTTTGCATAGGAGGAAAACCGGGAGGTCGAATTTGGTTTGCAACCATTTGAGGTCTGGCACCGGTATTTCCTTGATTAAAATTAGCCGCGGCGGCTTGAGAAACGTAAGCTTGAATATTGTCATGATAAACATTGCCATCGTTGCGGGACATCTTGATATGAATGAGCCTCACGCAAAGGTCACACAACTTTACCTCGGATCCCGCTTTTACGGATGCTGGAGTTTGGTGAGCGGGAGCTTGAGATTGATTTTTCTTATCAAGGAGCAATGCTTTGACCATATCTTTGAGTTCGGAGACATCGGGAGAGATTCCGGAGGTGGAAGTGCTTGTACTCACTTTAGCAACAACGGGTTTGCTTCGTGAATTACGAACTTTGGATTTGCTCTCGATGATTTTTAGACATTCTCGGGGCATTTTATCCAAAAAGTTACCACCCGCGGCGGAATTCAATGAATCTTGATCATTTGAGTTCAAGGCATTATAAAACGTATCGAGTTGATGCAATTCCGAAAACCCATGATGCGGGCATCCTTTAGAAGATCATTGAAACAGTCCCATGCTTCATAAAACGATTCGTCAAATCTTTGCTGAAATCTCGTGATCTTCATTTCTCAAGACGTTGTCGTTTTAGAAGGAGAAAGAATTTGTTAATGGAATTCGACCACTAGTCATACCATGTAAGAATCCGATTCGAGGGGGGTTCTTTGTCAAGCATAATCCGGGCTGCTCCCTCGAGGGAAAATGGGAAAAGCATAAGTTTAACCGACGTACTCGGGACGTTCGGGAACTTCATCGTAGAAGTGATCTTGTTGAAATATCTGATGTGAGCATGTGGGTCTTCTTTATCATGTCAAAAACTTGCTTGTTTTTGAACATGATTAAGTAGACCATGCTTTTGATCTCATAATGTGTTTGCGTTGTCTCGGGATCATGTGCTATCTCTTTAACTCGGTGGGTGCTTAGAGCAATTGCGCCATTAGTTCGGATTTATCGTCATCGTAACTCATGGGAGGATTGGAAAGTTCTTGATTGTTATTTGGTTTCTCAACATTTGGTGATTCAACAGGAAGTTTTGTTAGGGAATTGTGGTTGTCGACGTCTTCGGTCTTGGAGAACTGAGTGCGCATAACACAAAATAGAAATTTAAAAAGAAAAATTTACAATATTTTTTTTTGGTTTTCACATGATTTATTCACAATTGATTGTAACGGAAATTGAGATAAGACACACTTCAACCAAATTATTACTTACTTCACCGGGTTAGCTCTCAAAATGATTAAACGCACAATGCTGAGCGGTGGAGTAGGAATAGGCGAAGCTTATTTCTCCTTTCGGGTCGTGTTCCTGGAACAACCCCTCCTTTATACCCCAAACTTTATAGTTTGTTTAACTTTTCAAGATGAGCCTACGTTGTGATAGGACTCAAATTGCAAGTTTTGTATATCTTTTTGTTCGTAGTTGGGAACCAACTAAATGTTCTCCGACAAAGTATTATGATAATTACCCGAATTAGAAATATTATATTTTGATTTTTTACTAATTTATGAATTTTATTTCCTTTTTTATGGACAATGTTTTTATATTTTTGGTTTTTTTTATATGATAATTATACTAATAAAATAAAATGAAAAATATTTTTGTACTTTTTAAAATATTCACGATTCATACACATATTGTCACGGAACGATAATCGTTTTACAGCCTCCCCTGGCAGCGGACGCCAACATTGTGTTCGTGCAACAATAATATATATAATATAATATAAGTCCAAATAATCAACCAAATACCTTTAGCCAAGATGGTTCAATGTTCACAAAAATAATAATATATATATGTCCGGAAGTATGATTTCCGGGTCGTTAAGTCCTAACGAGGCTTGAATGGAAAAATCGAATGACGAATTGATAAATGATGTTTGAATGGAAAAGGGTTATGATTGGTTTTTCTGATTCTACAATTAAATATGCAAAAACGATTAAGGAAAACCTAAAAACGAAAGCTAAAATGATTTAAAACTAAAACGGATACGACAAACGAGGGTCAAAAACCTAAATTTTGCAATTTTAACCCTAGAACAATTTTTAAACTAAAAATAGATTCTACTTGACTAAAAACGAAGTTTAAAAAAAACTAGACTAAAAACGGAGTTCGTTTGGACAAAAAACGAGTCAAATAAAAAACGGGGACGAATCCCGTTCTTTAAAAAGTGAAACTTTGCAAAAATGACCCTACATATGTAAATTTATTTTTCCTAGAAAATACAAAATAAAAGAAAATTAAAATTTTTTTTTTGTATTAATCTGATTATTATTTTATTTTTTATGAATTTTTTAAGATTTTAAACAAAATAAATTATAAAAAAAACGAAACGATTTGATAAAAATTTGAAAAAATTACAGAAATTAAAATAAGCTGAGACAATCCTAGGAAAAATAGAATGAAGTTTACAGCTTATCTCAATAAGCTGGAATAAGCCCGAAAAGGCTTATAAGCTTAAAGGCCAAAAAGGCTTTATAAATTTGATAAACAAACACTCTACCGGATGAGCTATTGTAGCACAGCGATAGAGTGTGTGTTTATAAAGGGTAGAGGGTGTGAGGTCGGGGGTTCGAGCCCTAGCTCACCCCTGAGTTCCACTTTCCCCTTTTATTTTTTTTTGAAAACTTTTTTCACAAATTTATAGAAAATACAAAAATAAGCAACTTTAAAACTTGAAATTCTTTTTGAAAAGCTATAATAAGCCCGGAAATAAGCCAAAATGATGGCAGATCACCGTTTTTACTCTAAGTCTAAATTAAGCTAACTATTTGGCAATTTTTAAGCGAATAAGCAATTGGAAATGCAAAATAAGTTAACATAGGAATTATATTACTTCTAATAAGAAAATGTAACAAAAATAAACCAACGAAATGAGCTAAAAAGCACAAATAAGCTAAATAAGCCAAATGGCTTATTCTGCAGGCACACAACCACAAGGGACAACCTTTGGGCTTATTTTTAAACCCTTAGATGGAACCTTATGGGTTAAGGGCTTATATGCCCTTAAAGCTTGAACAATAAGCTTCAATTATCTGAAAAGAAAAAGGAATTTGAAATAAAATTAAGCCATGAAAATGGCTGTTCCCAAATGATGGCATTTTTTTTGTTTTTCTTAAAGAAAAAGGGACAAGGTTTAAGCTTAAAATTAAGCCATAAAATGAACTTTAAAAGATAAAATAAGTTAAAACAGATGGATTCTAGCTTGCAATGAGCTTATGCCCCAAGTTTCAAGAGCTAAAAACAAATTTAGCTAACTTAAAATTGAAATAAAAAAATGGCAGTTTTGCCTATGAAAAAGGGTTGCTAAAACTTTGACAAACTTTAAAACTCACAAGGACACTTAGAAACAAAATTGACTACTGCATTTTAACACCTAAAAGAAACCAAAAATAGGACTCAAATCTTTTTTAAGAGGCCTAACCAATCAAGACTTGTAAACTGTTTTAGGATCTAATTTTTGAAGAATTTTATAGAAAAACTCCAAAACAGCTTAAAAGGCTTAAGTTTTTGGAAAAATAGGTTAGAAACACTTAAATATGGCTGATTGAAGTTGGCCAAGGTGACCCATTGGGTTTTTAACCTATTTTGACCCGTTTTGGGTCTTAACCCAAACACCCCTTAAAAATCTCAAAATCCAAAATTTTAAGCTTGAAAGACTTGATAGAGCTTATGAACTGATAAAACAGATTAAGGATAAGCATAAAAGAGAGAAATGAGCAACAACTTAGAAGAAATAAGCACTTACATATAAGAAAAGCTAATAAGCAGTTTAAACTGATATAGGGACAATTTTAACTAACACATAGATTTACTAATCTTAATAACCTATAATGCATATTTATGACATAATAACCTGGTAATGAACAAAATAAGCAATTGATAAACTCTAATAAGCAAATGAACAGTGAAATGGCTAAAAATGAGTAAAATTGTAACCTTGGTCTTTATGCTTAAGGAGAGATATTCAGAAGCTCAAAAGAGCTTTTCTAGCAGCTTTTTTGCACCCATAAGCCCATCCATTTCAGGCTTATCTTCCAATAAACTTAAAACCATATGTGAATAAGCAATCGTACAGTAACACTTTTCTTTAACACAGGAATTTTTTTTGGAACTTGGAATTTTTATTAACTTGGTTAAAACTTACAACTTGGAATGAAATCACAACACTTTGAAAGGAAATTTAAACTGAAAATTACATTAATAAGCTTAAAACTTTAAAATTCGTAAATTACACTAGATAAAAAAAACTACATATCTCTCTGTCTTCCTTTTCTTTTATAAGCAGCTTGGCTTCTTAGTCTTGTGTTTGTTGTGCTTTCTATGTGAGAGGCAACCAAAGCATAATCCGAGCCCTTCATTCTCCTTGGATCCTTATGTAAAGCAATCAAACAAATCATGGCCCTTGAACCTGTTGCTTTTTCAATGGGATTGCCCAGGTGGCAATGCATCATGTGATGGGGGGGGGGAAGGTTTTATCCTGTGTGATTTTGGTGTTTGCAGGGTAAAAGAAGGGAAGAAGATCCGTGACATAGTGCTTGGGCGGGAAAAAGGTTTATCTGGGTAAAAAGGGTACAGGGTAAGTGTTTTGGTAGATGACACAACAAGTCCCTCAAGGTGTGTGTGCATATGGCAAGTTCAGTCCTTGTGGGTAAAGTTTTAAAGGGGTGGACAGGTTCAATCCCCCAAAGTGGTGCTTGTGTTTGCAAGGATGGTCCTTTTAAGGACTAACGGCTTATCAATTAAAGGGTTTAGTTGGGATAGTTAAATGTGAATTGGGCCAAGGTAAGGTGTTGGGCTGGTTAATCATTAAAAGAGGGAATGGACTTTGTATTAGGATTTGGGCTAAAGGGTTTTATTTATATAAAGTGGGCTGATCCGGGCCCACTAGGTGGGTACGGGTAGGCCCACTTTTGACATTTTGGTTTTTCGGGTTTGGTTTTTGATGCTCTTTCCAACGACGTATCCCGGGGTTGACTTTGACTTCGTTTTGTCTTCATTAAATGCGCAAACTTTGTCGAGTTGATCCGGAAATTTCCGTTTTAGCTCCTTTTTCAATCCTTTTGTACCCTTGGCCTCAATTTTTTGCGCTCTTTCTAAATCCGTGCTCGGTTTTGTCCAATTTGGCTTCGTTTTTCGTCCTTTTGTGGATATCCGATACCTGCACATTACACAAAGCAAAACAAACATATATTTGGCAATTTCTGTCTGTTTTTTGTCATTTAGGCTCGTTTTATTAGGTATAAAGTATGTGTAATTAAGCACATATTAAATCCCCCATACTAAGATATTACCGTGTCCTCACGCAATGTTATGAAGTAAACACTTAAGAAAACTAAGAATCTCAATCCCCCTCGACTAATAACCTCGAAAAGTTGCTAAGTGTTCGTCAAGGGGAACTAAAGAATCAATAGTTTCGACCAGTCCCGTTTTCACCATTTTTTATATGTACACTAACTATCCCTAATATTTTTGGATTTTCCTTTTTCTTTTCTTAACTACCTGTTTGACTTCCTTTATTTTATCAACACTGGGATCATAGAATGAGAAGCGCCCACAGAATAATCTATGGATGTCCTGACGGATAAATTCATCGTCCCCGATTTTTCACTAGTCCCAAGCTAAGCGTAAAAACGAAATCAC
>BQNB010046174.1:0-43857 GCA_026074375.1 Tanacetum coccineum | reverse complement strand
CGTTCCTTTCTTCTTCTCCCCTCTCTTTGGTCGACGCAAACAAACACCCCATCTAGAGGTTTTTTTGTGTTTTGCTACTTTTAGTGTTCACTTATTTGTTGGTTGAGAACTAGCATTCGGGTGGTATTGTTCGACGTATAGTGTGGATACACGTACAGGTTACTTCTTTTAGTAACTCGTAGTGGTGTTTGGTTCGCACGTTATTACATACGTGCGTGTACTCGAAGTGTCTTTGATTCGGCACTAGCTTGGTTGCTAGAGGTATGTTTCCTTGTTTATGTTTTTTGTGTTAATTATACATGTTATATGTGACCTATATCTGTTGCATAGCTTACTAATTTAATATTAAAGCAATATTAAGGTTATTTAGATTACGATTTCCAACATGGTATCAGAGGCCATCTCATAAAGCGTTGTAATTACAGTAAAAAACGATTCCAATTGTGAAGGTCCGTTGTAATTCGAGACGAGGGCCTGAGTTTACTTGGGAGCGCGAAGACCAAATGAAGAAAAAGTACCTTCATCTTTTCGTTAGCCCTTCATTCACGTCTTAAGCTTTGAGGACAAAGCTTCTTTAACGGGGGAAGAATATCACACCCCGAGGATTTCAAGTTAATATTTTAAAATTTTCCAACAATTATTTTTGACTTTTATACATTACGTTTGAATTTGGCAGTTTACCTAGAAGTTAACCCGCGTAAATCTGAAAAACGTCATTGAACGCGTCCTGACTTCGGATTTTAATTAGTTTAGATATTATATGAGTTATTTTATCTTTTCTAAGTGTTTTGTAGTTTACGATCACTCTCGGTATTTATTTTTACGCTTTAACGTTTAAATTACGTTTTTCGCATTTTTGATCAAATAGAACCCCGGAAACCCAAAATCTTTTCATGTAAAATTTAGTTATCGTCCATCTCATATTCATAAGTCAAAATTTTCGTTCATCCTCTTCCCTTGCCATATGTTGGACGCCTAAACCAAACCAATTGAACCATAAGTCTTGAAATTAAATCAAAAGCATCTTTTCTTGAACTTCTCATGCATGTGTGTGAAAGTGACACATGAGAGAGTCATTCTCATGCACACTTACCATGCTCTACCAACATGTGAGCTCTTACACTATTGTAATACTTATACTAAGACCTTTGACCTTCTTTGACTAATCTTGAGCACTAAATAATGAACCAAGACTCATAAATGAACCATATGGTCCCTGTGGTTGATGTTCGGCCGAGCAAAGGTGCACACGCACCTTTGGTGTGTGTTGGTCACTTGATACTAAAAACCATGAAACCCTAAACCTTCATTTGGCCTATAAATACCCCATTATAACACACACTAGGGTTTCATATCATTTTCTAGGCCTCATCAAAATTTCACATATCTCTTTTCCCTCTCCCTAGCTCACGGCAACAAGCACCCCTTTTAAGGTTTTCATATCTTTGATTTTTTGCATAATCCAAGCATACCAGGCTCATTTCTAAGAACATCTAAGGTGATTTGAAGTATGGTTCTTTGGTTTAAATGTTTTTCTTCAAGATCTAAGTTAGGGTTTCAAGATTTGTTGTTGGGTTTTATAGATCTATTATTTTGGGGTATAGATCTTGTGATTTCTTTACATGTTCTTCATTCTTGTAGGTGTCATAAATCTTTTCTTGTGGTTTACTTATGTTTTTTAATATATGTTCAAGATCCATACATCTATATGTTGTGTTTAAATTTTATAAGACTATAACACAAGATTTCATAAATAATGATGCTACTTTGTTTCACTAGTTCAATATTATGTTCTTGGTGAGATGAGAGTTCAATGAGAGTTGCAATAATAGAAATGAAGGGATTAGGTTAGTCTTAGGTGTGGTTTTGTTGTGGATTAGTTGTGAATGGAAATTAGGCTTGATTAGGCATTATTGTGAAGTTTGGGTAGATTTTGGTTGCGTTTTTGACAAAAAGTGCTTGCTGATACAAAATTGTTTTGGGGTTTTGGTCGACTTAAAAATGTTTTCATTATGCGTAAAAGTAGTTTTTGGAGATCTTGTTTCAAATAGATAGTTTTTCATATATCGCACATTAAAATTGGACTTAAAATTGCCAAGTTATAGCCAAATGAAACTTAAAACTTTTTTTGACAAAACCGAATGAATAGTTGCTGATGTGAATAGTAAAATGGGTTTTCGGACACTTTCGAACATTTTTGGACTTTCTAAACACTAGCGAATCATATAGTACCGCATACTTATTGATTAGTATCGTTTAAAGACGTCGTTAACATATTTTAGTAAAAGCGATAAAGTTACTAAAAATAGTAAGTTTGGTAAAAATTTAACGGAACGGACTTAGAAGTTAAGTGATTAAGGTTGGTTAGTGCGTTTTGAAAATATGGAAACTTAATAATTATAGGGGACGGTATTAACGTCTTGAAACTAAAAACTTTCCTAAAATAGAAACTTACTAAAAATATTAAATTTTGGTTAAACGCCGAAACTTAACGAAAAACTATATGATTTTATTTCAACATGATTTGATAATCAAAACAAAGCAAACACACATGGATGTCTTTTGGTGATGAACATATTGTGAAATTCTTGACATACTTTCCGTGTTTCTGAGACGCGTTATTATTCTAGGTCGCGGCTAGATTTCTATATCATCTTTTACTTGCGTGATTATCATTTGCTCATCTTGCTAAGGGGAGTTCATAGCCTCATGTTTTACTACTTTTACTTTACTATTTTGGGGTGAGAAACATTGCTTGCTTTTAAACTATGGACACAGTTACCTTACGTTACATTTTCCTGATTACGTGTTGCCTAAGTAGCGAATAGACCACTAATGCCCAAACTATCATGAACCGTTAATTTCTTGACCGACGGACTGGTTAAGTGAGCGCGAGTGTTGTAAATTGATCTATTGGGAGTAATTATTCCTATCCGGGTAAGTAGCGCTTACTAGATTCGGAGGTCCCGAACAAACGGATATATACCATGTCGGATTTTCAATAGGTGATCTTGGTCGGATACCTTTAGGGAGAGTAATTCTATTTGGCATATAAAATGCTTCCTTTTAATTTGAGCTTCAGTGTCATGAGCTTAGCGCAGTAGTAAATTTCTTTTTATGTGAAGTTGTATCTCCTATAACTGTCACGTGCGTACTGTAAACTTGTGGTCCACTTTTAAATATTAAATTTTAAACCTATGAATTCACCAACTCTATGTTGACCGTTTTAGCATATTTTTCTCAGGTGCTTAGCTGTGGATGTCTTTGCTTGCTTTATGGTGTGGCCTTGCATTGGACTGATTTCAAAAGCTATTATTATCTATGATTATCATCGTTGTCAAACTTTAAAACTTTTTTTTTTTGCTTCCGCATATTATCTTGAACTTATGTAAAACTTTATCTATTTTAATTAATGCAACGATGTCGGATTTTTAAACGTACCCTTAGAGGCCGTTCTTTGTATCTTGTGTGATGTGTATTATGACGTCACGTCTCCGGACACGTGTTTCCGACTATGCCCCGTTTGGGGGTGTGACATCACGCTAAAGAAGAATATGAAGGAGCTATATATAGATCGATACAGAATAAACCAATGTATAATTTTATTTTGTTTGCCCATTCCAAACTAGATAAAAGTAGGTAAAAGAAAAACTAAACATACATGTTTTCATAAAAACACTTGAGAAATGTCAAACGAAAAAGTCTGTAAACACCACTTTTGGTTGTGGAGATTCTTTAGCCTCACAGCAATTAACAGTTTTTGATATTCGACTTAATAGATGAGACATATCAAGACAACTTCACCTTTAGTTCTTCATCAAACACCACCTTTATTTTCTTGATTTTTGACTTCATTGATGCGTAAGACACCTTCACTCTTGACTCTTCATTAAGGACCACCTGAATCTCCACTATCTTTACGTCTTGGAGTGTATTAAAGACCATATAGGTGGACATATCGCGATGGAATATACGTAAGGCCATATAAATGGACGTATCATGATGAACTCAGTTTCTTTGGATCAAGAACCTCTCCAAGGCGATCTTCTCGCGAGGAGGCATTACATTTTGAGCTTGTCTTGTGATTTGTACTTGACATGTTGATGATGGTTTGATAACACCAATATACGGTTGTACATAATAAAGATTTGTACATGTATAATCAGTAACCCTAAATGCCAAACCCAGAGTAGTGGATGGATTTATCAGAGTCACAATGCATGAGATCTGTGTGCTTGGTTTGAACACAAGCCTTAGTTTTCGAGGTCGAGCCATCCCCGTTATTGAATACATTGTTGAACTTGGTTTTTGAGTTTCTCCAACTATCTAAAGAGTAATAGCATAAAATTATCTGGTCACATATCGATTATCTTAGCAGTTAATAATATAATAGAAAACACAACGTATTTATCATAATCAGATCAAATATAAGTTAGTAACATATAATTATAACAATATCGAAGTCAGTAAGTTGATTAAGAAGTATTATATAATTTATAAACAAATGATACATAGTAAAATAACTAAGAACTACACATACATGTGAAGACCAAATCATATTGTACTATTAAGCTCTTGAAAATAACTTATTATTTGCTAACATCTTGGATCAAAGATATCAACATTAAACTATTCAACACTAGTGTCATTGACATAACCACTATTAGCATGCATCACCAGCACTTGTAGTTTAAACATCAGTTATATCCTTATCAGCATTAACATCACCAACACTACCACTATACTACTGATTAGTATTGACATCATCGTGTACACTTACATAGTTATACATGGACATTTTGTACAGTTACATAGTTATACATGTACACTTTTTCTTGTTTTTTAATTTTTACGTTTTCCAACACCGAATGGATATTTTTGAATCCAAATCAATGACAAATTAGTACTTATCAAAATTCTAATTCACACAATTCTATATACAAAAACCCTAATCTCATACAAAACAACAATTGACCCTTGTCTTCTAGAACATTATAATATAGCCCTTTAACTTATAGTCTTTGACTATTTACCATCTACCGTAACCATTACAAAACAATAATATTTCATTATTATTACAAGACTCTCAATAAGATCGGCACTTTTTATTAATCCTAAACAATCTCCCCCAAAGACCGATCATTGTGAGATCTCTCTTTTAATTGCATTAATGATCATATTTGCCTATTCGTACAATCTCCCCCTAAAGGATGATCAACTCTCTATGACTTTGAGATCTTTGAAACTTTCATATGAGATCTATCTTGTTGACTTGATCTTTGAACCTTTAACGCTTGTTTTCTTAAATCTTGATGTGTAATAATGTCTTGTTCCAATCAAAGCTCTTGTGATAGTGATCCTTTATCTTTTCATTTTCTTTTCCTTTGCCTTTGAGATCTTTACATGCAGCATTCTCTACCCGCGAATCATCCTTAATTTGTCTATTAAAGCTTCCTAACCAACAGACTCATCACTTTCTTACAGCTTCCAATCTCATTCCTCATGTAGAACTTTTGTCTTTGATCACCAACTTGACGATTTGTGAATTCTTTGATTTATCAAGTTGCGAAAGTGTATCTTGAACTTTAGTATAGACATGAATGGTAGGAATTACGACGGTGTTCTTGTTTCTAAAAGGCAGAGACGTTGTTGATGTTCGTTTATCCCCCAATTGCTTCCCCCCAAATAAACAACTATTACGTAAACACATATCTTCATATTCTCCCCCTAAATTTGCACTCTATCGATATATCGCAGCTTGAACACATTCTCTTCCCCCTATTGCATTTGATGACTCATCAAACATAATCATTATCTTGTACGCCTTAATATTCGATAGTGAAGTCATTGTGGAGTGTGGTCTAAGCAGAGAAGACAACTACAAACTTCAATTCCAACAAATCTCCTCCCCTTACAATATAGTGACCTCATAAGTAACCTTGTAATCCAACACTTCACTTGAATAAATCAAGGAAATGTTGTTTGTGTTTTTCGAAAACAAATTTCGAAAAAACACGATAACTACTAGATCACTTAGATTACTAGTTAACACTAATTGAATCATTAAACAATCATTTTCAAATTAGTGACCTACGTTCAGCGTTGGCTTGATGTTAGCACTGGTAGGATTTCCATTCATCATTGTGAATACTTTACTTATTTAAGTTAAAAATCACTTAAAGTGAATGTTCCGCGCAATGTCACAAAGACATGCAATGTCACATAGACATATAAGCGACTCTTGTACCTTTTTGTATCTTTGATGTTTAATACAAATGTACTTTTGTGTCCTATGTGAGATTTATGATTTGATCTCTTTTGGCTCTAGACTATATAATTATTTTTGGTTTTAGTGATCGAAGGCTGGAGCAGACTGCCACCTTTTTAATATCAACATCTCGGATTGAGATGTCATAGATTAACATTTAATCTCCGTGACAATGAAACAAGAATTCTTTTTGAGAGAATCTGCGTGGCTGGAATGGTTGTGCATTGCATACTCGGTCCTTGATGTCTTTTTTTCAATACCAAATATCATCTTTGTGATATTCTATAGATTATGTATTGACCCGTTCTGCCTAAAGTTTGTGGAGGGCTTCTTTCTTTTCACCCTTTATCCATACATTTCTTTTTCATTCTTCAACCCCTTCAATGTTAAACTAACGCGTCCTCATTATCATCTTGTTGTGATTGTTCCGATGTTAACTCATGCCTTAGTTAACATTATTCCCATTCACATTCTACTCCATCATACCTAAGGACCTATATTCAAATCTATGGAATGTCCCTGGGTAGATCCCTCCGGTTCTGGTTGGATCATGGGATAATACCTAACCTTACCACCTTATATCTTCTTTGATCATTGTGAGGTAGTTGGTTGATGGGTATTTAAGATCGAAACCATAAAACCATTTGAAAATCAATCAAAGTGTTTGATATAAATCAAAACATTTAACACTTTGAAAGTTTCACTTTTTGAGAAATACTCCCCTACACATGTGCATTGATATTCAAAATTATTTTGCACATGGAGGAAAGAGTTGATTGCACTTTGAGTCTTTTAGATCACTTTGATATTCCACACACTTAAGCATTTATCTTTCTTGATCACATTTTAATCCAATTTTCTCCCCCTCAAAAATAGCATACCAAATGATATTTTTGATATCAATGGATTAAAATAGCTATATGAGAATTTGAAAACACATGGGAGAAAACGGATATAACATGATTATTGATTTGAACCTTTTTGAATGTTCTAAACAAATTTGAAAAATAGTTGCGTCAAAGTATATAAATATCTAAAACGTATGGTCAGTAGATTGCTCACTCCTCATCCTGTTAATTTCAGGAAACGGGTCGTAAACCGGACACAATCTTCACCTATTGCAAGCTTATCGATATAACATACTTGACCACAACTTCTTTATAAATCGATTATTATTCATCTTGTTCAAAACATTTCCATTTTATACCATTTTGGCATCAGCCAAGATTTTGAATATCTTAAATGAAATAGCTCAAGTCCAAGAATTTAAACTTCTCGTTGTGAGGATAAATGTACAAAAATGTACACTTTCCTTTATTTGAAGAATGAGTCCTAAGCTGACATTTACTTAGAAGTCGTATGTCCCGAGCATACTTTTTTGAAAAGATGTTGATAAAAAATTGCTCGGGACAAAGAAGATTTCTCTTCTTTTAAAGATAAAGCGCACTGAAACGTACACTTTTCTTTTATTTGAAAACCGGGTTGTTATCTGAAATTTAATAACAAGCCATTTTGATGAGCAAACTTTTGAAAGATTTTTGAAAATCTTTTTGAAAAAGTTGAATAATTTTTGCTCAAAACAAGAAGATTTCTCTTCTTTTTAAGGTAAAGCGCACTGAAACGTACACTTCCCTTTTATTTGAAGACCGGGTTGCAATCTGACATTTGATTACAAACCATTGACATCGAATTTAGACAACAACTTTTGGAACCCATTTAAGCACGGTGCTAACGGGTTTACCAAATTTTGAAAACCAATTAAAAGTTGTGTCAAGACGATGTAAAGATGTTGAGTTCCAACGAGGGCTTGAAACCGGTGTTTCATTTGAAAACAGCTCTCGTGGAATCAACGGAGATTTAAAATTCCTCTTGATACTCCATTGATTTTTGAAACTCGGTGTTTCATGTGGAGTTTTAAATCTTGTTGACGAAGAAGATTTCCATTTGTTAGTGTCATTTGATGAAACATTCTGAAAATTTGTTTCGTTTGAAAATCTTACTTTCTTGTTGATGGTTGAAGCAAAGTCATTCTTGTTTTGCATCGAAAGCATTTCTGATTTGGAATATTTGAAAGATTTCGAATGACTTTGCTTTGGTCTCCAGACTTGTTTTACCGGTGTAAAACTCTTTTGAAAAGTAGATGCTCCAAAAGTTTGAGATTCCTTAATTGGCCTCCACACTTGTTTTACCGGTGTAAAACACGAGTGTGATGTTTCAAAAAATTGATTCTTTGCATGTGAAGCTCTTGTCTTAAAACCCTTTTGAGGAGAAAATATCGGGAAAACTTTTGAGATTTCTTAGAAAACTTCCTATCTTTTTGTAAAGAATAGGATGTAAACTGAGAAACCCTTCGTGAAAACGGTTTTGAAGATTCACTCGTGTAAACCTTCTCCGAAACACTTTCTTTAGGTTTTTGAGAGATTTTAAAACAAGATGGATCCATTTTTGCCTATTAAAGGAAATCAAGTTCACTTTTAAAGCATTATATGAAGTCCTCAACTCATGATATTCTTTTTGACAAGAACGAATATCTTGAGATGCCAATTTTGATTCCAAATATGAAATTCGTTTTAAAAGCTGATCTTTTTCATTTTTATTGGCAATTAACCTTTTCCAAAACACTTTCTTTAGCTTTTGAAGCTTTTGAAACATTGATGTTCCATTTTTGCTGATTAAGAGAATCAAATTTAGGCAAACAGAGTTTTGAAGATTCACCCGTGTTAACCTTTTCCAACAATTTAGGCAAACAGACTTTCCTTTTAGATTTTCCAATTGAGTTCTCAAATGATTAATTTCTTTCAAAAATTGATCCTTTTCAGCTTTAGAATCATCAACCTTACGAGCCAATTTTCGTTCAAGAACAACTTTCATTTTTTCAAGTTTTTTAAAATACGCCTCAAATTTAGCTGTTCTGTTGGACAATTCAAGCTGGGCAGCATTAAAATCTTTTGTTTGTTGAGTTAAAAACTTTTCCAACTCATCAATCCTTATTTGAAAAAAACTTGTTTTGTTTTCAAAAAGATGTTGTTTCTCCCCCGGTGACTTTTTGAAAAATTCAATCTTTTCTAAAATATTACTGAACTTTGTTTCAGCAAATTCAAAAAATTGAGACTTCAGATTTTCTGCCTCGTTTTGTGTTACATTTGAAGTTTTTGGTTGAACCCGCGACTTTTTGATTGAATCAAAACAAGTTTTTGTAATCAATCTTCAAGTGTTCATTCTCCTAAAGTTAAGTGACGCCACTCGATATTCCAACTATGTTTTGTGGTTCAATCTCATCAAACTCGTCCCTTAACTTTGACTTCATCACATTGTTAATCTCACTTTTGACCGTTTGAACCGACTCAAACAAATATTTATAAGCTGTTTCAAATAGTCATTTCGAGTTGTAACGCTGCCAAAAAATTCTTATTTTTCTTTTTGCACGTTTTTCAAAGGAATGATTTTCTCGTGACATGTGTTGAATTGCGATTTCAAAACAATACCCTTTACCTCAGGTTTGGACAATCTTTTTCCAATTCAACAATTCTTTTTTGACAATTCCTGTTGAACTTCAATGCATCATTACATAGCGTAGCAACTGTTTGACTCTCATTTGAAACATCTTTGACTCTTTTTGAAATTCTTTCAATTCATCCATGTAAATCCCTCCTTATCCCTTATTTCCACACAAGAAGTTATGACAAGTTCTTGATAAGCTTCAGTTAAGGATGCTTCAAAAGTTGATCTTTATCAACAAATTATTTTGATTCACAATTTCATCAAGATAGACATCATTTTTTGCTCAAACCCATCTTTCATTTCTTTAATAATCTGAGAAATAGATACTGAAACATCAAGTAAACCTGTTAATTGCATCAAGAATTGGTTTAACTTGTTTTTGACAAAACTCAATATGTTCAATCTCTTCCAGTGATGTGTAAAAAATGCTTGCCCTTTTACGTTCTGTATTATTAACAGAAGATAACAGCTTTTCAAAAACCAACTTTATATAGTATAAACCTCTTTTGATCCAAGGTGACTCACTCGGCAAAACTTTTTGTTATCAGAATCTTAACAGAATCTTAACAGAGGGAATAGAAGAATATGAAAAATATGTTTGCTCAACATAAGGCTCTTTTGGAGGAACAAAGTCTATTACATAAAGTTTGTTCAACTTTTCGTAGTCGATGGTTAAATCTTTAACTCTTGAACTTTTTCATCTTTTTGAAACTCATTCATTTTTAATTGACTCTTTTCAGCATCCTCAAGATTTTCCTTAGAATCAACACAGCAGTTGCTCAATTTTATTCACAAAGCTCAGAAGCACAATACATCTTAGAATTTTTTAGCATAAGCTTGTGAAAGAACAAAAGGACCTTTATCCCACACCCGACTTATGTAGAGTTGTCCTAAAAGCTTTTATTGTTCACTTGAACAACCGAAGTGTTTCAGTTGATTTGCCCATTTTACAAACAACGTTTTCAATATCTTTGTTCTTAGTTTGTAACTGAATGATGTCATTAAGATATTTTTCCTCTTTGTCACGCTGTGTTTTTTGAGAAATCGTTTTGTCATTTTGAAGTAATGAATTATTTTCCTCGTTGATCCATTTTTTCTGTTAATCACAACGAACCCAAAAATGTTACAAACCACCCCAAAAAATTCAAACCAAATTCAATCCGAATACTAACACACTTGAACCAAAAACTTCATCAAACACAACCAAAATCTCCCACAGATATCACGGTTACGACAAAAGTATCAATCGAAACGAATCAAAAATTACTTTACAAATTTTTTTTTGTAGAAATACTTTGATTATATAGCAATTACTCTCACACATTCAACCCTAACACACTTCCATAAAAAATAAAAAAAACACACGCCTCTTTTTCTTTTCTTATGAATACACGACTGACAAACACAGACACATCCCTCCCAAAAAAAAACCCCCCCCCCAATTAATAAATCCAACCTTATCACTCCATCTCAAATAACACACACCAAACCTTAAAAATAAACTCAGCCACCTACAACTTCTTCTTACATACACTCACTCCACAAATAGAAATCACACATATACTATATTACCAACCCCACCTCAGTTCACAACTTTTCCAAACAAAATCACAAACAAAAACAATATGGAACACAATAACAAACAAGATAACAAGATACATGTAGGTTTGATTTCGAACGATTTCTTGTGATTTTCTTTTCTCTAAAAAAAACTTGTTAGGTCTGAAAATCAGGATCAATAAGCAATAAAGTGTTTAGTCTAGAGAGAGAAAGAGAGAGAGCAAAGAGGGAGGAGGGGGATTAGAGAAAAGATTAGAATGAGATTAAGAAACACCTAGAGACCCCCCTCACAAAAGAGTGGTGAGGGGATTATACCCTTTTACAATAATGAGCATAAAGCCCTTGTCTTTTAGACTTTACCAATTTAGGGCCCCCTTGTCTTTAAGACATTTTTCTATTTAGCCGAGTCTTGTGACTTATTTTATCACAAGCTTTCACTTAACCCTATTTACACAATATTATTTTTCTATTTATTACAAGACTTTTATCTCAATAAGATCGTCACTTTTATCAATCCTAACAATCTTCCCCTAAGGGACGATCATTGAGATCTCCCTTTGATCACATTAATGATCATCATTTTCTTATTCGTAACATAACATGTAACTAATTTGCTCAATTGCTCGATTGTGACGAGTATTATATCATAGGCTTGGAAAGGATACACATATCCACCACTAAAGCTAAGGAGTAACAAGTTTAAAAAGGTAAATTGGGTTAAGGTTTAAGGGTTGATTATTCTTTCCAATCTATATCGATACCAATATTCCAGAAAAGATGACAAAATCATACACACACATCCATAACGATGGAATAGACACATATGATTTCTCGATCCTTAACTCGAATACGCTAAATAATAGGATTAGTAATCTTTACCAACAAGGCCGACAAAATCACATATACACATCCATAACGATGGAATAGACATACATGATTGATCAGATCCCCATTCGAGTAAAACTAAAGGCTAGGATGAAGAATAATATAGGGTATGGATCGTCTAATCTTTCACCAAAAGTAATAGACCAACAAGGCAGACAAAATCACACATACACATCCATAACGATGGAATATATACATGCAATTGCTCGCATCCTCGTTCGAGTAAGACCCAAGGTTACGGATTAGGAAAGGGAAAAATAATTGTTATTAAATAAAAAGAACAAAACAAATAGATTAAGTCCAAACAAATAAGGAACAATGTTGCTAGTTACTTTCCCGACCATCTCATGAAAAAGACACAAATTGTGGACTACCTCGTGTTTAGTTGACACGAACCAGACTCAAAAAATGTCTTGATCAAAGATAAATGAAAACAACCCTTAGTTGGCGTTCCCATAACGGTCAACTCCCAATCATCCATAATATACATACTATACAACAAATAGTGGCGATATCTACCACTTAGTACATAACTTTACATCGTTGATTTATAAAACATATCAACGAATAATCGATCCTTCAAATAATAATATCGGTTAAGCTTAAACGAACCAACTATCTAACAATCCTCAAAACTTTCTCCTCTTTTTATATTGCGATTTTCTGATTTTCTCGATTATTTTTAAACTAAGAACTGAAAATAAATCTAATGTGTAGAATTTCACCATCTCATGACTACGATAGATCTGGAGTCTATTTTTTATCATAATTATGAAAGTAGTAAAAATACACGATCAAACTACTACTTTTACATTCCCATTGCATTGTGTAATTTCCCGACCTAACTATGGATAGAAAATCAACACGTGCCCAATTGCATTGTGCAATTTTCTCGACCATACCAGAGATAGAAAATTAACATTGCGCCACAGGAAATACATTACTTTACACAAAAGCAACTAGCAACCAATTAAGGACTTAATCTAATAGGGTAGGCTAAGGTGTAAAGGTGTAACGAAACAAATATTTGGTGTAAGGAATGGCTTAGGTTTTCTAGGGGTATCTTACTCTAAAAATGAGAGTAAACAAAAGAGTTCATACGGGGGTTAACTAACCGGTGTAGTTAGTTAATATCATATGTAAAGGCTTTTTGGGTGTATTCCTAAAAATTTGCCAATTTAAAAATGTCACTCCATCTATTAAAAATAGTGCTTATTATTGTGATCTCGAATAGATATACCAAACCAAGTTCTAAAGTCTACAACATCACCGGCGCACTCATATTTTTGTGGAATTTAGGTAAAAATTTGGAAGCGGATAAGGCTAAATTCTCACAATATCTAAACAAGGGTTATGTGTGTGAGGTCATGCAAGTAATAATTTCACAAAAGTGTGCTTGAATTTTTTTTAAATTTAGGCATAGTTTAAGCATATTAATGTGAAAATATAGACAAGTAAACGTTCTAATTCTCCTCCCCCACTTGAGATATACAACGACCTCATTGTATAAATATAACATTAAAAACGGGAAATTAAAAGAATTAGAACGAGAAACTCCCCTGGGATTTGCTCGGTATGATCCTCCATGTTGCGTTTATGAGCAAGAAGGTGTGTTGTAAATGCGTCTGAATACCAGCATGACTACAACACACATGAATTCCAAAAATTAAGCACTCCACCAAATTCGTCATTTATGTAAGTCATGTATTATCAATAAGAAAATAATTACAATTCTATCTCTAGTTTATCGTTCGGTTAGAAAACAAAAAATAAAATCCTAAAATGGTAAAGGAAGTCGATACGCCATATCCGTAAACCTGGATACGTCGTATTGAGACCTGTAAAAAAGTATCAGTCGTACGGGTCAGTCACCTAATACGCTGTATTCGTTTAACGAATACGCCGTATAGATTGAACTAACAATAAAGTTCAAAAAGTGCAGAAAATAAAAGACTGGATAACGTCCAGATAGTCAATACGTCGTATCCATTGGAGTTGGATACGCCGTATCGGCTAACTGGGAAGACAAACTCGATAAAAAATAAAAACATTCTGGGTTGTCTCCCGGCAAGCACTTTTCTTTACAGCAAAGTCTTTAAGTTAGACTTGTCTTCTGTTCTTCACTCCATCTCATACATGCTCACGTATCCACGTGTGAGCCATTCTTCCATCTTCTTATCTCGAACATATTCGGGTCCTAGGTTCAAGATTCCTTTGTAGAAGCTTTTGAGTAATTGGTATGGGTGTGAGATTCCATTTAACTTGTCACGTGCACTCACCTTTAGCAATGGCCGCATCTTGTTACATTGTGCATTAGTTAGGTATTTACACCTTGGATGTGATCGCGCCATTTAGTAAGTCACATTATCATTACCATTGTGAATGGTAATAAATCCTTGGAATCGCCTTGTTTTGACACATGAAGCTCTACAAAATGGTTCTCCAACAATGACATCTCCCATCTCCTAATCACGGTAAACATCTATGTTCTCCACAACTGCAAAATCAGTTACAACACAAAAATTTCTGGCAAAAATAGGCACATTCATAAAAGCTCCGACTACATTTCCCCCTATATTCAATTTTATCTTTCATGATTAAGTTATAGAACTTTTTAGACATAATGTTGATTGATAAAATTGGGAAAAAATTAGCACTAACATATGTAAATCCTATCATGCAAGAAAATTGCAAATTGTAAGCGCAGTCAACATGAATTTTCCTATCATGGTCATAAATACTAAGGTATTCATTAATCCCCTCAATCTTTTCATTATCAATCCTAGTTTTGACTATATTTTTCATGGGCTCGTCAATTATTTCTCCTTCTTCCCTTGTTGGACCTAAATCATTCACTTGATTCCTCCTAAGCTCTAATGGTTCATTCAGATCATTTGCTTCAATAAAGTCTCCAAATTCAAGCTCTAGTGATCTATTTAGTATCAATGCTTCGTCCATTGGCCTTCTAAATCAAGGTTCATTCTCTCTCTTAGTCCTAACACATAGACCCTCTTAATTAAGCTACTAGCAGGTTTAATACTTTTAAATGTAATTTTGTCATTCCCTACTCTTTAAGTAATATTTCTTTTAAACACATTAATTTTAGCATGAGCAGTAGACAAAAATGGTCTTCCGAGGATCAAGGGCACTTTGACATCCTCGGGCATATATAGAATTATGAAGTCTACGGGAAAAACAAACTTACCAATTCCTACTAGTATATTCTCTGCTATACCTTTGGGATGTTTTATTGTTTTATCTGCCAATTCAACGGTTAACTTCGTAGGAGCTAATTCACCTAAACCTAGGTTGGTAAAGCTTGTCATAGGCATAACACCAACGCTATCTCCTAAGTTTGCTAAGGCCTTTTCAAAACAAATATTATTAAGGGGGCGTTTGGTTTGTTGTTAGGAATCACAATGGGTATCGGATTTAGTATAGGGTAGAATGACAATGGATATGAAAAAGTGTATGATTACGATTGTTTATGTTTGGATGACAAAATATGGTATGAAAAAAGTGTATAGATATTTGAATTTTGTAGTGTAAAAGAGATGGGCCCACGAAATGGATTTCATAGACACCAAATTGGTGGGTAATAAGTCTATGGCTATGATATACCTATTTCATTCCTGGGCCCACTAAACAAACATCTTTTATCACTATGAAACCCATAACCCTATTCCCATATACCCATACCAAACATACCCTAATATAACAAGGTAAGGTAAAACTCCCTGGGTCTTTTTCATTTGGAGGTAGAGGATCTTCAAGAACTACCAAATTATTCTTGTTCGTTGATGCTTCAATTTGATACCCCGTCTTCGGTCTTTCTCTAAGCATCTTCTTCAAGTAGGTAGCAGAGTCTAGTACATCCATCTCTTTATAACTATCATTAATTAATCGACTCAGAAAAGGAATACCAATCGATTTGGCTCAAAAATCTATGTTTTGTTATGTGGGCTCGATACGGCGTATCGGCTGGGATTGATACGGCATATTGAGGGCGTGTCAGCTTCAACAGTAGTTGAGATCGACTTGACATGATCTCTTGGTTTGGTTTCGGTTGAGCCAGGAAGATTTCCAAAACCCTTCTCCTGAAGTACTTTGCTCATTTGCCTGATTTTAATCTCTAAAGTTTTGATCGAGGATCCTTGATTCCTAATAGCACCATCCGTCGTGGATCGAATTTCCTTGATCAAATTAGAGTTTTCATCATGTCTCTTTGCAGATTCGGCCATAAATTTGCTCTGTGATTCTTCCATTGTTTGCCTTCGCTCTTGATACGAAGGGTTTCCACTATCTCTTTGGTAGAATTCCAGAGCAGCTGCTCTATATCTTCCTCCTTATGGTAAAGGTACACCAAATTGAGTGTAGTATGCTTCTTCGAATGTTTTTGCTTCTTCCGTAAGTGGACAATCTTTAGAGTAATGGGGTCCACCACATGATTCACATCGAACTTGAGCGGCATAAACTTTTTCATTCACCTTCTTAATCTCTCTTCCAAGGTTGTTCAGTTGAGCTTGAATAATAGCTAATCCATCAGAAGTCTCAGTGCTTCTAGCCCTAGTAGACGTTCCATTATGCGATTTTTGAGAATGATCAGCCATCTCTTGGATGGATTTCTTAGCATCAGCAGCCTTCATAGTTGGTATGGCACCCTTGGAATCAAGAATCTGTCTAGTAGGTACATCCAATCCCTTGTAAAACAAGATCACCCCCTGTATATTTTTTAAGTAGTGTTGAGGACATCTTATTAAAAGCTCCTTGAATCTTTCCCAAGCTTGGTAAATTGTCTCATCATGTTCTTGTTGAAAGTTATTGATCTCCTCCATCTTCTTAGCAGTTCGGGTAGGTGGACAATATTTGCTCAAAATTTTCTTCTTTAGGACTCCCAAGTAATAATTGAACCAGATGGTTCACTCCTTAGCCATCGACTTGTGGCTCCAGTAAGTGACATATGGAAGGCTAGAAGCATTATTTGATCTTGAGTAATTTCATGAATATGAAACAAGTCAATAATCTCAAGAACTTTCTCAATATGCTCATTTGCATCTTCATTATTCGATCCACTAAATGTGTTATCACGTAGTTCTTTGAGAAATTGGCATTTTTAGCTTAAAGTGAGCCTTGTCATCAATCTTAGGCCTAGAAACTCCAGACCCATAATCCTCTTGGGTCTTACACATGTACTCTTCCATAGTTGGTTCCATTTTTTCTGCAGCTTCTCCTTCGGACTGTTCTTTTAGATCAAAAAATAAATTGAGTTCCAATGAACGCGAATTGTCAAGACTCCGTGTCTTGAAAAGCTTCCTGGTTGAGCGAAATTCCTATTCAGGATCTTTGAAAGGTGTAAATAGCTCCTTAGTATAACTTCGTGTCATGCACTACCTGAAACAGAGGATAACCAATCAGCAGGATAGGCTCAGAAGAAAGAAAATACAGAAAATTAAAGCTGTCAAGATCGCGAGTAAACTCGTAAGATCGTATGATCTTACTTGTTTACTAGCTAAGATCGTGTAAGATCGGCATAGGATCGCATCTGGGTTGGGATCGTATGTAAGATCGTGGGATCGCACGTAAACTCGTAAGATCGTCACGTAATCTGAGTTCACCTATTTCTATTTTTTTTCATTTTCTCTATCATTTAAGTCCATCTCACTTGCTTAAGCCCAAAAACAAATGAGCTTTACTAATGTCTAATAAGTCAATCATTGATGTTTCATTTTCTAGATCTGATTATAGTTTATATCTAAGGGGTGTTTGTTTCTGCTTATATGTAAGTTTATGAGCTTATTTGATTTCGGCTTATATCTCATAAGCCCTAATTTTCTAGCTTATTTTGAGACTTATGGGTTTATATTAGTTTATCATATCGTAATAAACTTATATAAGCCCACAAGTCTCAAAATTAGCAGAAAAATTGAAGCTTATGAAATATAAGCCAAAATCAAAATAATCTGAATTTTTTTGTTTTACTTTTACTTTGGTGTTCCAAATTTGATCTTTAACATATTTAAGAGGATATTATATTAATTTATCTTTGATGTTGTGTAGAAATGAAAACAGTTTGACTCGTTTATCCTTTGTTTACAAAACATGACAAATTGGTAGGATCTTACGATCTCGATCTGATCTTACGATCTCGATCTTGCAAAGACAAAAATGATCCCAGGTAGTATTACGATATTGACAGCTTTGTAGAAAATTAAACACGGAAACCAAGTACAAAAAATTAAAGTCTGATGTTGTATCAAATGATCGATACGCCGTATTCAATTGACTGAATACGCCTTATTGATTTGTTGAACAGAATACATTGTATCTGTGTCGAAGGGTTAATACGTCGTATCCAATAGTTAGAATACGCCGTATTAGTCAGTCGACCAGAACAGTAACAGAAAATAAAAACTATGCAAAAAATTAAACACATACAATATGCAATAATATACAATGCAAACTAATCTAAGTTAAATTAAAAATACTAATAAATAAGAATTAAGCAATTTCACTCCCCGACAATGGCGTCAACAACTTTATGTGTCGTTGTGTGTAGGTATTTTATGTATCAAGTTTTACTATTTATATTTTACCGACTTTACCTAAAAATAACATTAACGGGCAGTGTACCTGATCAGTTATAGCTTCGTTGGTAAGTAGGGTGTTGGTCACTAAGAGAGAGAACGTTAATACTTATTTATCAGTATTTTAGTTGTCTAAGTTAGTCCTAAGTTATTCCTAAATTAAACCTAAACTAATGGTAAAAGGGAGGTTTTCAGCCTGAGAGACTGGCACGAGTTTGGGTTAAGAAAAGCAATAAACACACGCAAGAAGGTAGACAAACGATAGAGAAGCGGTCAAGCACTAATGTAAGGAAAACATATCAGCCATGAATAATCGGATAAAACACAGGTTTTTGTCTAAGGTGCAATGATTGTATTACTATGTTGGTGTTATATCATTCGCAAGGTTTAGGTGGGACTTCTTCCTAAACGTTAATCAATTAATCGTGTCACAATTAATGAATGTCTCCTAAGCATACATCAGTTAATTATAATCTATCTTAGGAATCCAATATCGATGAATATTGAACCCTAGCTCATGAGACTTTACCCACTTATGTTCAATCGAATTATATATGATGGTAGTCTACGGTCAGTAGTGCTCCAAGCAAGGTCGTAGAATGCATTTGTAAATCCTAAGTCACCACTTAACTATACCACCCTTTATAACCGGGGGAGACACTAGCGAGTTAAATTTGCGATCCTATGATTCCAAAGTCACATATAACATGTATGCAGTTCTATCCCGGACTCTACCCTACTTGGTCCATAGAACTAGATCTAGTTGAATGATAGATTAAACGCATAATCAAACATAAACAAGTATCATGTGATAAACATAATTAACATGCAACAAGTAATAAACAATCTAGATAGACAAACCAAACATTAAATCTTCATAAACATGGTTGATACCTAAAGGTATCAGCCGATAGTCATTGTAAAATTACACACGGTTTCATATATGAACGATTAAAGTAAAGAAATGTTAACCGAATGCGTACTGTGTTGTGCGAAGATTACAAGAGTTTTCCTATGATCTTGAGGCTCTTTACTGACCTTCTATGCTCCTTTATACGTCTGCTAGTCGACTTGGTGGTTTAGGGCTTCACTTGCATACTAAAACTCGTTTTATGGTTTGGTATTTATAGAGTTTGGAATTAGGTTGAAGAGTTCAATACGGCGTATTAGAATTTCTTGGAGTGCGGACCACGATTATAATATTCCAGAATATTCCAATACTTGATCTTCGATACGGCGTATGGATTCTCTTCGATATGGCGTATTGGTCTTCATGTCTTCATGGTTTCTTGTGAAGTTCAGGCGCACATACGCCGTATCTTCCTTGATGGATACGGTGTATAGGTAGTCAGAATAGTAGATTCTTGATTTCTTCGTTTAAGCTCCAAAATGTGCGCCTTTTAGTTAAACTTCAACAATTGCTCGATATTCACTGCAAATAACAAATATAAGCGATTAAGTACCAATTCATGCATAAAATAATATAGAATGAGCAATTTAGCTGGGATAAATGATGCTATAAATTAGACGTTATTTGATGTCATCAACAGGATATGAAAAAAATTCAAATTTACTTACTAAGGGATCAATACGGCGTATAGGAATAACCAATATGTCGTATAGGCGTTTTTGAATACCCTTTTAATGTCAATACGCCGTATAGGGAAGTTCCAATATGGCGTATAACGGATACGTAGTATTAAGTGCAAATAGAGTCAATACGTTGTATTCAGCTAATGAATACGACGTATAGGGGTTCAAAATTATTTAGGGTTTAAAAGTCAATACTCCGTACTCAATAATGAATATGCCTATTGATCTTCACTTATCTTGGGTAAAAAGATGTCCAATATGCCGTATTCGTTTGATCGAATACGCCGTATTGGTTTAACAAACAAATTTGAAACTAGTTTCCCATTCTTACCCGTTTGACCCAAAACTTTTTACCATTAACAATCAAGTCGCAAAGCATAGTATTCTAAGGTAACAAAGAATGCCTCAAACCAAACCTAATATTGAAAAACCCCCAAATAATCAACAAAACCCTAACCCTAATTTGAACCGAATCGAAATTGATGGAAAGGAAGCATTACCTTAGTCGTGAGATTCGGGAAGAAGCAAACAACAATCAATAACAAGAAAAAGATCTCCCAAGAACTTTTTATCTACGGTGAAAATTTTGTTTTTAAGTGTAAAAGGTGTGTGTGAAAACTCATCCGACGTATTAGTTGGGGTTTTATACCCCAACTGGATACGCCGTATTGGTGTTCACCTAATACACCGTATTGGGCTGAAAAGTTTGACTAGTCAACTTAAGTAAAAAAATCATTGATACGGCGTATTGACTTTGTGTCGATGCGCCGTATCCAGTTTAGAAGACATTTTATTCATAATAAATAAATAAATCAAACGTACCTTGGCCTCCGCAACCTTTCGTGTATGCACCATCCTTATAAAACCGCTTAGGGTCGAAGGGTATGCCAAATGGCACATATAAATTTTTGATTATAAAAATGATGGCATCCCTTCGTTAAAACACATTCGAATCATGAATTTAATCATTATGACAAAATCTTTTATAGTGAAAGATTTACCGGGTATGCCATGACTCGTTTCAAAATTCTCATCAAACTCATGGGAATGGGTATCAATATTAGCATCAATAACACTATCCAATGGTTGGATATGAATATCCTCTGAAGATAATTCGGCATAGATTTTATCATTATCATTCCTCGAATCCGGTTTTAAATCATTGACAGAAATTAATTTATAATAAAATGAATTTTTGTCATACGTAAAAGTGTAATCTTCATCATCAGATTCGGCAAATGATATTTCAAAATCAACTTTTTTGTCATAATGAGGACTTACCGTAGGTTTGGGTAAGACTTCAGGTTTAGATGTCAATGCATCTTTGTAGACGATAGCAGGAAATTCTGTTTCAAAATCTTTGAAGTAGTCAATATCTTCAAAATACCTGACCTTATCGTATGTAGCAGTTTCCCAGTTAAACGTTTGACCGCGCCTATGAGCTTTTTCAGCTTCAAGCTGAATATACTCTTCCATAGTGATGTAAGGATCCTCCATCTTGCCCTGACTGTAAACAATAGACAAAAACAAACACAAACACAAAAAACAAAGAAGCAAGCAAACACACAAAAGCAAATTAACCCTAAGACACAAAATTCAAAGTAATCTAAATTATGCTAAATCTAAACTAAAACACTAATAAAAATAAAAATTAAACAACTTCACTCCCCGGCAACGACGCTGATGAGGTATAGACTCCCCTGGATGTCCGAAGAAGAAATATAGCTTAGATACTCCTGCCAAAACAGCACGGGCTAAAACTAAATGAACACTCCGGAGAAGCTGACTTGTCGAAGGACATGTCAGGTCCGGAGTCACCACCAGAACTCCGAAGAAGCTGGTATGTCGAAGGATATATCAGGTTCGGAGTTATTAGCTCCGTCCTAATGCAGCGGTATCTAAGGACAATCCGACAAAGGTACAGTCCTTGCGAAGGACCACTGTCCTTGGAATGACACGTAGCCAACAAATTGTACCAAGAGAGAGCCCTACGGTTATGTCTTGTAGCGAATCCCAAATAGGATAAAGAGAGAGTTCATTTCTCTAGGATAAGACACATAACACCTACTCCAGACCATACTTTATATTCTCTGCATTTATCTCATATCACCGTACTTACTCTTACACCGAAGTTGGTCCCGGATTTACACCCCGAGGCGAGCTAACGGTGTTTTTTCTTATTTTCAGCTAGGAGACGAAGGATTAAGATCTGGAGGAACCAAGATGAACTCAATACTCATTACCGCTGAGGTCACTTTTACCAAGCCCAAGTAGCCCACGTAAATTTACCTCAACATTTGGCGTCATCCGTGGGACCCGGCATCCTAATCTACCCAAAGAAGAAAACTAAAGAAGGCATGGTTGACTCGCAGCCTATAGAGTAGGAGATTCGGGGAACATATGCGAGGGGTGTGGAAACGGAGACACATGGGGGTCCCACCAAACCAGTCCTAGAAGCGCAGAAAACCCCTTCCCCTTCTCCGGCCTTTATCAAAGAAAACATTGATGTATTGAGAACCATGATCAAAGAGCACGACCAACAAGCCAAGACAAAAGCTACGCCAAGAAGACTTGCCTATGCCGATTCTGATAAAGAAGCTCCGGTCAGGTCGCTAGCAAGAGGTTTTTCCGATCGATTCTCCCTTGGATCTTCCGGCACGTCTAACACTCACAGACAAACTCGCTCCGCCAGTAAAAGTCAGAGGACCCCCTCTAAGAACAAAGAACTGGCACACTTAAGGAGGTCAAGAAGGCTGAAAGACCGGAGCATAACCAAGAAGAAAGCAAGAAGGAAAAAGTCCAAGTCCAGGGGGAAAAGGTCCAGATACCAAGAAACAAGCTCAGACTCTGAACATGAGGAAGGTTCGGAAGACACATACGAAGATCTAAACTCACCCTATAAAAGGCCTAAACCCACTCCTTTCACCCTTAGAATTACTCGCTTCAGATACCATCAAAGGGCTAAGCTCCCTCGGAACATCAGGGTATACGAGGGAACAAGGATCTGGAGGATCATTTAGGTATCTTCTCGACGGCGACCGAGCAAGAAGAATGGCTAATGCCCGTTTGGTGCAAAATGTTTCGCCAAACCCTAGATGGGGTGGCGTGAAACTGGTTCAACAATTTAGACCCTAAAGGTGTGAACAGTTTTGAAGAACTGAGTTAAAAATTCTTGGAAGAATTCTCGCAACAAAAGAGATACGCCAAAGACCCTACTGAGATCCACATTATTAAAAGAAGGCAGAACGAGGGTTTACAAACTTTCATGGATTGGTTCAAATCTGAAAGTTCGCACATAAAGGGAGTTCCTCCGTTCTTACATATCCCAGCCTTTATGCATGGTCATGGTTATCCGAAACTTACAAAACAAATCAATGACTAAATCCTCAAAACCGTAGACAAGATGTTCGAGAGGGTTAGAGCTTTCATTCAAGGAGAAGTAGTAGCAGGTTTGGGAGAGATGGTCCGTCCCTCACAAGGAGATAAAAGAATGCGCGTCCAGTATGGTTAGGCGTACAAGAAAGAGCTAGAAACAGGAACGAACCTAGGGATACCCGAAGAAATATGGGAATGTATACTCTGTGTCCTAGGAGAGACACTTTCACTCCACTTACCAAGACTTCGAAGGAAATATTAGCTATGGAAAGCATAAGTTTTATAGAATCGCCACCATTGATCAGAACTCCTTCCTGAACCAAGAAAGACAACTAAATTAAATTTTATGACATTTTGTGACTATCGTGTGGACAGAGGGCACAATACAAATGATTGTTATCAACTGAAGAAGCAGATAGAGGAGGTCGTAGCCTCAGGAAAGCTTACTCATCTAGTAAAAGATATTCGTAGAAACAACCAAAGGAATGGAGGTCAGGGAAGAAGCAACATCAAAGTCATCAATATGATAAGAGAAGGAAGAAGCTGGAAGAGACCCTTTGAAGGAGAAAGATCCGGCCTAACCGAAGAACTAACTTTCCCAGCAATCCCTCAGGGTCATTTGACAGACGGGCCTATCATATTAGAGGGAATAATCGAAGGTCACCAAGTCCGAAGAATCCATGTGGATGGTGGAAGCTCGTTAGAAATCATGTATGAGCATTGTTTTAGAAATTTCAATGTCGGCATCCGATCAAGGCTAAGGAAATACAAAGCTCCGTTGGTCGGCTTTTCGGGTGAAACTTACGACCCTTTGGGGATAGTAGACCTTTGGGTGACTATGGGAGAAGCAGGAAATAACAAAACAGCGTCGATGGAATTTGCGATAGTAAAGTGTCGTTCACCATATAACATCATAACACCTACTCCGGACCATACTTTATATTCTCCAAATTTATCTCATATCACCGTACTTACTCTTACGCTGGAGTTGGTCCCGGATTTATACCTCAGGGCGAGCTAACGGTGTTCTTTCTTATTTTCAGCTAGGAGACGAAGGATTAAGCTCTGAAGGAACCAAGCTGAACTCAATACTCATTACTGCTAAGGTCACTTTTACCAAGCCCAAGTAGCCTACGTAAATTTACCTCAATAGGCACCAAAAACTTGATCTGTCGTTGTGCGTAGCTAATATTTATTTTTGAGTTTTACTATTTATATTTTGTCGACTTGACCTAAAACAACACTAACGGGCAGTGTACCCAATTACTTGTAGTTTCGTTGGTAAGTAACGTGTCGATCACTAAAAGCGAGAGAGTTAAATCCTAATTCTATCAGTATTTTAGTTGTCTAAGTTAGTCTTAATTTACTATATGTTATATCTAAGTTAAACCTAAAACTAACGCGAAAAAGGGGGGTTTTTAGCCTGAGAGACTGGCACGAGTTTTAGTGTACGTAGACTGTGATTGGGAGATTAACACACACAAGCCTATATTTAGAAGATAGAGAAGTGGTCAAGCCTATTATAAGGAAAACATATTAACCATATTTAATCTAATAAAACGCAAGTTTTAGTTTATAAATGCAATGATTGTCTTATCTTGTTGTTGATATATCATTCCTAGATTTAGGTGGTACTTCTTTCTAAAACCTAGACATGCTAATTCTGTCACAATTAAACACATCCGCATAAAGCAATCATGGTTGATTATAATCTATCTTAGGAGACAACATTGGTGAATGTTGAAACCTAGCTCATCGAGACTTTACCCACTTATGTTTAATCATTATATATATGTTGGTAGTCTACTGTTGGTAGTGTTCCAAGAAAGGAACTAGAATGCATTTGTAAATCATAATGCACCACTTAGTTCTACCATTCTTTATGTCTAGGGAAAGCACTAGAAGCATGAATTCGTAGTCCTATTATTCCAGAGTCACATATAAACTATATGTAGTTCTATCCCAGACTCTAGCCTACTTGGTTTGTACCGCTAGATCCAGTTGAATGATAGATTAAACACATAATTAAACATAAAAAAGTATAAATTGATAAACATATAACAACACACAACTTATAAGAAGCAATCGAGATAAACATAAACTAAATGTTAAATTATCATAAACATGGCTAATACCTAAAGGTATTAGCCAATAACCATTGTAACGAATACAAATGTCATAGATAAACGATTAAGGTAACCCAACCAAGTTAATGAATGATACCAAAAACTGAATGCTTATTTAGAAATTTACAAGGGTTTTCCTATGGATTGAAGGGCGTTGTGAGACCTTCGTAGCTCCTCTTTTCTTCTAAAAGTCAAACCTGGTGGTTAATGCCTTCTTCTCAGTCTTTGGTATATTTTTTCACACTCAAATTCGTTTTTAGGGTTCGGTATTTATAGCCTCTGGAATTAAGTCAATACGTCATATTGGAGTTTGTCAATATGGCGTATTAAGGTTTTCTTAGAGTGGGGACCATGATAAATATCTTCCAATATCTTTCATGAACCGTCAATGAATACGGCATATGAGTCTTCATGGATATGGCGTATTGGTCTTCAAATCTTTGTGGTTGCTTGTGAAGTCAAGGCACAATACGCCGTATCTTCTTTGATGGATACGGCGTATTAGATGTCAGATCAGCAATCTTTGAGATTTCTTTGTTTAAGCTCTAAAATGCGTGCCTTTTAGTTAAACTTCACCAATTGCTCTATATTTACTGTAAATAACAGATATAAGCAATTAAGTACCAATCCATGCATAAAATAATATAGAACGAGCAATTTAGCTGGGATAAATGAAGCTATAAAATAGATGTTATTTGATGTCATCAAGGGTTGCAACTATAAGCCCCAAATCATGTATATTATTTATGTTTTAGCAGATGGCAGGGCAAAAGTGTATAAAAAATAGGAAAAATGAAAAAAGCAAAAAAAATATGTTAGATACGGGCTGTCATCTTGCTATTGTTTATGTTTAAGAAAGTATCAAGAAAAGAAAACAAAGAGTTTGATGTAGAGTTTGTATTATTGTCCTAGTGTGGTCGAGTCTTAGCTTAGCAACGCCTTTTACATGTATTCTTGTGAATGATTGACTTGCCACCAGAAAAATTCCCCCAAATATCCCCAACCGTGTTTCCTCCCTACACCTAAACATCACAACCCTTTAAACACCTCTTTGATAGTAATTCCTAGGTGCTTACGCCAAAGCGGTGGAGGTTTTGATCTTTATCAAGCTTATGGTAATTTATATACTATGACACGTAGTGAGTGTTATTTTCTCGTTTCCTATATTGTTATAATTCATTATTACACCCGAGAGAATGAGAGAATCCAAACACTTATGTGAGGTGCTAGTTTATAACTTTTTGTGCTTTTAATTACGAGGTCTAATTGGTTGTGTCGTAAACTATATTTATTGAGTAGGTTAAATACATCCGATTTTGCTATTTACTAGGTAGAAAAGCTCATTTGCTTGAGGACAATTAAATCCTAAGTGTAGGGGTATTTGATGAGGTGTTAGTTTATACACTTTTTTGGGGTCATTTAAACCCCAAAATCATGCTTCATTTATTGTGCTTAACCGTTTCTTTTTGTCATTTTAGTATTTGGAGTAAATACACGTGATTTGGACTCAATTGAGAAGAAATGGAACAAGATTGCAACTCTGCATGAAGATAATCAAGATGTGGCATACAATTTGTGAAGACGGCGTCAGGATTTCCTGTGATGCCGTCAAAGTGTTCAAGAGACAACGTCAGGATGAATTGTGACGACATCAAAGTAGCCCACTTTGAGAAGCGTAAAGAAGATTCTACGGGTTGACGACGTCACAATTAACAAGCGACATCATCGAGACTTATTCCTTATATATACAAACCCTATTTTTCATGTTTGTGTGGAAAACTTTGGGGAATGAACCTATACTTTGTAGCAGTGTTTTTAGAATATTTTTAGGGTTTTCTAACCCTTGTGTAGCCACCATAACTCCATGTTTAATTGAAGTGAAGTTCCTTATTCCTTTTAATCTTTCGATATGTCTATGTATTGTTTAATTAATTGTTCTTCGCTTTCAATTAACATGCTTGGCTAAATATAATTTGTGTTTGCTTATGATTGCATAAAACCTAGTTGTTTATCTTTTATTATTACTTCTTTTTAATGATGTGCGCGTTAGGCGTTAGAAAACTAGCTTCTTAATTGCAAAGCGAAGACGTCTAGGGAAACGCGGCTAGGTTATATGATACCCACGCAATAGTCTTCATACTACCTTGCCTTTTGGGTGGATTCCGAGTTAGGTGTTTAATTATTTAGATACTTACACATTACATTACGAGGGTGACGGATAATAAAATTGGAGAAGACAACTAAGGAGTAGTGCATGATTAGGTAAACACATTTGTTTAACCATAATAGTTTTCCATCATTTTTATTTTTCTACAATTAGAATAGAATTAGGAGTAGTTAGTAACTTAATAAAACCTGAGATTTTACTTGCTATCTAAAAAACATAAAAACATAAAAATAATCCTCCCTCAATCCTTAGACCTTAGTGACATTCGATTCGAACCTAACCAAACTATTCCCCTAGAGAACGATCAATCCCTTAAGTCTTGTCTATACTGCACTACAACGATTAGGTACATTGCCTAGGAGGATTGTAAAACTTCAGTTTGCAATCACCGCACATCGGGTGTAACATTTTAGTAGGGTGTAAAGAATGCTTTTCAATAATAATCCAGAATCCAATAAAAATCATGAGAACCGCGAAAAGGATAGGCTCAGAGGGGTGTACTAGGGGTATCTTACACTAAAAATGAGTGCATAGCAAGGGTGTGGGGTAGTTATATGATCAATGAGATCATCAAAACTATAACAAACGCATGCTAAAAACAAGGGTTATCCTAATGCCTCTTATCACTTAGTAAAGCCTAATCACACGAATGTGATCTCACTAGCAGTCTCGGGATGCATCACTAAAGCAAGTTCTAGAATCTAATATACTACCAGTACACTTTCATAAACATTAAAGATGAATGTTGATGATGTACCCTCCCCTCCGGCTCGAAGGCCTCCCCTTCGAGCTCGAAAGGGATCTACTCCCAATTATACCTAGAAACCTTCAAATAGTTTCTAGTGGCGTAAAATCATCTTCGCGATGGTTACCAGTATGGGAGTACGCCACGCGAAGACCCACACCCTTCGCGGTAAGGTCTTCGACAAAACTAGGGCAGAGGTCAAACTTGGTCAAGTCAAAACCCACGTTCTCCCTCTCTACCAAGGCTTTCCCGCCAAGGTAGAGATCGTGGTACATTTAACCCTGTAATCCCCTAAAATCATGGAACACCCCCACGATCACCGGTTTATGTGCAAGTACGATGTTCCAACCTATTTCTCATCACCTATAAATAGATGGACATGTACCTCAGGTTTGTTTACGTTCTCAGCACTTACCTACATACTATTTACATACTTATTACTCCCAAAGCACATACTTACTCTCACGCCGAAGGTGATTCGCAAGGACATCCCCTGCGCTTCACTTAACATAGTGTTTTCATTTGTGTTATCACAGGTTATCTACGGCTTGGCAAGCAGACATACACCCTCAAACTCTTCGATCACCATCAAAGCCTGATCGTACCCATATTTTCATGATCAGTGGCGCCATCCGTGGGACCCACTACAATTAGTCTCATTCAAACCAAGTCAATAACCACTAAACTACTTAACCTACTTTTCTGGCATGACAAACGGGAGAGAAATAACACCACCACCGAGTTTTTTGACACTAACCCTTATACCCGGTCCAAACGTGAATGAACTACCACCTATAACTGCCTCCACTTTTACCGCCAAAACTCCTAAAAATACATCACTCACCAATCGTGCATCCACTTCGGCTAACCCTGATCCCATGATCAGCTCTGTCTTTGTTGAGGCTAACTACGAAGTTCTCAAATCCCTTTTAAGGGAACGAAGGAGGCAGATACACAATGAAGACCTCTGCACTCAATTGGAATACTTCACTGAGGAGTATGAGGGAGAAACAGAAATGGAACCAAGACCTGCACATGTAAGGGAAACTACCTTAATTCTCCTCACGAGGTCCCCACATGCTCAAAGACATAAGGAAAGGGTGGTAGAATTCGAAGACGCCCCAAACAAGGATGGGAGTAGGGTTGAAATGGAATCCGAAGGTGGAAGGCCTTCGAAAAGAAGAGCAGAAGATAGTAGGATTAGAGGAGTTAATCTGCCTCTACCCCTAGCAGCTCATTTAGGAAGAAGCGAGAACGATCAACCTCTACAGTCAACTCTGACCTCCATATTCAGAGGCCATCGGCCTTTGATTAATTCGGGAGGGAACCTCCCTCCTAACGGTATGCATCTCTCACATAATGCTCTACCTTTCATTCCTAATAGCCTACAACCAGCCAATGTCCCTATATCTACTTATGTTAACCCTTACTCCCAACCAAATATGGGAATAGCCTACGGACAACCCTTGAGTTACCCTCCTCATGCTTAAGGCAGCAAGTCCTCCTTTGGGGGAACCTCCGCCTATTATCCCTATAGGGATATGTCCCGCAGGTTCTTATGAGCAACCATGTTCCCACACATAACGGGTTCATGTAACCTTCAAATGCTCCTCCTAATAGATATCCCTTTTACACGCAACCCATTAATCCACTACCAAATGCACCCGCATATCTAAACCATCGCCCTACAGGCCTATTTACAGACTCTACTGGCTACGTGACCCCATTTAATCACTAGATCTAGGATTATCCTCTACCAGATGGACTAAAGATGCCTTCTCATGTGGGCTCCTATGACGGAAAAGGAGACCCCGACAACTATTTGCACCTCTTTGAAGGTGATATTCGTATGCATAAATGGGCAATGCTTGTGGCCTGCCACATGTTCACTGATGTGTCGTTATGTGGTGTATAATTTTATGATACAAGTTTTAAATTTATATTTTGCCGACTTAACCAAAAATAACACTTTAATGGGCAGTGTACCCGGTCGGTGGTAGATTTGTCGTAAGTAGGGTGTCGAACACTTAAAGTGAGGTTAAATCTCTTAATTTATTTACATCTTGGTTATCTAATCTAAGTTAATTCTAATCTAAGTCAAACATATGTTAATCCTTTGTTAGTTCTAGTCCTAATTCTAACAGGTAAAAGGGGGTTTTCAGTCTGAGAGACAGGCACGGGTATGGTTGGTGACTACAATCAATTCAAGTCACTTTAACCTATGCGAGCAAATTAACAGAAGATAAAAGAGCGGTCGAGCCTTATGATAGAAAATTGTATTAGCCATCATTAATTTGATTAGAATTTGGTTTGTTTATTCAGTGCAATGATTACTTATCTCGAAGAGGCATATCATTTTTAGACTTAGGCGGGACTTCATCCTAAGACCTAGACACATTAATTATGTCACAATTAAAGCATCCGCATAAAGCATCCTTATTTATTAATTATAATTCATCTAGAGGACAACACCGTGTATGTCGAACGAACCCTAGCTCATAGTTGTTTTAGGTGGTAGTCCATAATCCAAACTGTACCAATGATCAGAACTTATTAGTTAGTACTAAGCCACTACCTTCTACGGTACAACCAGTTCAATCAGGCAAGCAGGACGTTATTAGTGATCCTATTTGTTCCACCTATAAACATTACTATATGGAGAGCTATCCAGGACTCTTAGCCTACGCCCAAACAACACCAAAGTTACATCGCATTAACTATGTAGGACTAGACCTAGTTGAATGATAGGTCGCATACTTAAGCACGTAAACAAGTATCATGTGATAAACATAACTAATAATTCAACGATAAATTAAGAAATTGAGATATAAACAAAACTAAACATTCAGATCTTCATAATAATGGCTAATACCCTAAGGTATTAGCCTTCAAACATCATAATTAATACAAGAGTAATGGCTTAGCCAAGGTAAACTAACTGAGTTAACGAATGATACCAAAAACTAAACGATTACAAGAGTGTAAGAAATAACACGTTGTCTCCTATGAAATGAATCGCGTTGCTTAACCTCTTCTGCTCTTTTTCTCCTCTGAAAATCGACTTTTATGGTTTAGGTATCAAGAATATGATTTAACACACTTAAAACTCGTTTTTGAGTTTTCTATTTATACTATTTGGAATTCGATTCGATACGGCGTATCCAATGGGTTGGATACGGCGTATTGGGGTTTCTTGGAGTAGGGACCACGCTTGATATCTTCCAGAATCTTCACATACTATATCTTCAATACGGCGTATTGATCTTCTTTGGAAACGGCATATTGAGTTTGTTTCCTTCGTGGTCTTTGGTGAGTGCAGGCACGGATACGCCGTATCTTCCTTGATGGATACGGCGTATTGATAGTTAAAATCATTAATCTTCAAAATATCTTTGTTTAAGCTCCAGAATGCGCGCCTTTTGTTAATATTCACTAAGTACTCCATAATTACTGCAATTCTCAAATATAAACGATTAAGTAACAATTCTTTGCAATAACTATACAAAATGGGTTAATAACATGGGATAAATGATGCTATAAAATAGATGTTATTTGATGTCATCATTTATTAACGAGTCTTCTAGCTAGACTCAGAGTCACACTCTTTACGTGACTCCGTCAATGCTCACATGTCCACGGGTGAACAATTCTTTCATATCCTCATTAATTTGGTATTCAGGACCTAGATTTAAGCAATTCTTGTACATCAACTTATTCTTTTCATGAGAATACCTAAGTCCGCTCATCAAATCTCGTTGGCTAAGTACTAATATAGGTAGGACCTTACTACACAAAAAGTTTTTAAGCCCATGTATTGTGCAAGGCATCCGAAAGATGTAAGTGTCAAAGATCCTAGTAAATGAAATCAAACCCTTAACACAATCATATTCTAAATTAGTGACATCTCTAAAGGGTCTTCTCATCACAACCTCCGACATATCGCTTACAATAAATTCCCTTATGTCCTTTAATACTATGAAATCTGTAACATAGGTAAAACTTCCAACAAACACATATACATCCCTAACAATAGTTACCAAATTCCTTTATGTGCTTTCGAGTCCTTCTATCATTATAGTGTTATAGGCTTTACGCGTAATAATTTTCATTGGCAAAAAGGGATCAAAATAAGCAACAAACTTCCTAAAACCTATCATACATGGGAATGCCAAGTCATCTCCGTCAATGCTATTAATTATCCTATTACGGTAAAAAAAACTCCACATTCCCATACTCATTTAATTCAATAAGCACTTCTCCATCATCCAACTCATTACCCGAATCCAAAAAGGGAGAGATAACGGGTGTATTTATAGATTCACTATTAGATTCTAAGTCATCCATTTCAAGCACGTCAGGTGAGTCCATAAAATCATTAAACAATTGCTCAATAGAGACATGTGGTGGTATTTTTATTTGTGTGTGGTCGATATTCTCAAGATAAGAATCAATCTTGGCTGAGATTGCACGGAGCTCATTGAGCTCTTGGGTAATCCTCGCATGGAGCCCGTTTGGTGGGGCGGGTACAAATGAATTCGCATTCTCCATAATAGAGAATGGAATAGTTAAATGGATATTACAAAACAAAAAACACAAAGAGGAGATAGACTACGAGAAAGCTAATTGACAAGAAAAATAAAATCTCACTTGCTAGGAATCTTGTGAGTAGACCTAAGCTAGATAGAATCTGAAACCTAGACTATTCTCCGACAGCGGCGCCAAAAACTTGATGTGCGGTTGATTGCAAACCAAAGTTTACAACTCTCCTAGGCAGTGTACCTAAACGTTGTAGTGTAGTATAGGCAAGATTTAGGGGGTAATTATCTTTATCTAGGGGAATAGTTTGGGTTGGCTCGAATTGTATAGTCACTAAGGTCTAGAGGTTGAGAGAAGATTATTTTTATGTTTTTATATTTTTTTGAAAGCAAGTAAAATCTCGGGTTTGAAGGGGGTTTTGATTAAACTAATTAACTACTCCTAATTCTATACTAATTACAAAAAGTAAAGGTGATGGAAAACTCTTATGGTTAAACAAATGTGTTTACATAATCATGCACTACTCCCTAGTTGTCGTCTCTAATTTTATTACCCGTCATCCTCGTAATGGAATGTGTAAGTATCTAAATAATTAAACACCTAACTCGGAATCCACCCAAATGGCAAGGTAGTATGAAGATTATTGCATGGGTATCATCTAACCTAGCCGCGTTTCCCTAGACGTCTTCGCTATGCAATTAAGAAGCTAATTTTATAAAGCCTAACGCGTATATCATTAACAAGAAGTAATAACAAAAGATAAACAACTAGGTTTCATGCAATCATAAGCAAACACAAATTATATTTAGCCAAACATGTTAATTGAAAGCGAAGAACAATTAATCAAACAATACATAGACATATCGAAAGATTAAAAGAGAATAAGGACCTTCCTTTTAATTAAGCATGGAGTTATGGTGGCTACACAAGGGTTATAAAACCCTAAAAATCATCTAAAAACACTGCTACAAAGTATAGGTTCGATCCTAAAGTTTTCCACACAAAATAAAGAAAAATAGGGTTTGTATATCTAGAGATTAAGTCGCGACGACGTCGCTTGTTAATTGCGACGTCGTCAACCCGTAGAATCTTCTTTGGGCTTATCAGAGTCGGCTACTTCGACGTTGTCACAAAAGATCCTGACGTCGTCTCTTGAATACTTTGACGTCGTCACAAGGGATTGTGACGTTGTCTCTACGAACTGTATGCCAAATCTTGATCATCTTCGTGTAGAGTTGCAATCTTGTCCCGTTTCTTCCCAAATTGAGTCCAAGTCACGTGCATTTCCTCCAAATGCTAAAATGACAAAAAGAAACGATTAAGCACGATAAATGGAGATATTTGCATGATTTCAGGGGTTAAATGACCCCGAAAAAGTGTATAAAATTACACCTCATCAGAAAGGCGTAAAACTTGATAAACTTGATACCAAACATAAAACACTTATTTTAAGCATCATTTTTACTTTAAGCTAGTATACCAAGTGTATTTAACAACAAAACTAATACACGTCAAGAAACAAAACACTTATCATAGTTAATCGCCCTTCATCGAAAATTTGATACTTCCGTACTTAATTTTAAAAACCATTTGTTTTGAAAATTAGAGTGATGTGACTCTTGATACCAATTGTGGAATACGTAGAGGGGGTGAATACATTTTCGTTTAAAAAACTTAAAACGTTTGTATCAAATCACCGATCAAGTGTGACGCAATATGAAAAGTGTCAATAGTGGTTATACAACAACTATATATATACTAGAGCATGTCACACTCATATGAACCTAAACTTAATATGGACTTTGAGCCATGACACAAATATATTCAACACAATAAAAGCAACACTTCACACAAGCATAAACATATTCCAAATATAAATGTAAGACAAAAAAACGTAAATAAATATGTAAATTTTTTTAGGTTAAAGAAAGCGTAAACCAGACACGGTGATTTATAGTGGTTCGGTCACGAAGCTCCTCTTCGCCCTACTTCACTCCCCGAGTACCTAACTCGAGAGTTACTTCACTAGTCAACAAGCTCCCTTCTTGGCGAAGAAAACCTTACAACGTCGCTTACATAATTTTCTGACACTAAGCTAGATGTCGAGTTCTTCTTCGGGAGCAACCAAACTTGTTATGTTTTATAGCCCTACATAACAAACCTTGTGTTTTAAGGCCTAAACAAATAAACCACGTCGCTTAAATTCTTTTCAGATACGAAGCTAAATATCGAGTTCTAATCTAGCTAGAACCAATCTCTTACACTCAAGAGTATTTTCCCGACTAAAATACTAACCTAATCACTCTCGTATTTTCAGGGCTCAAATACTAACCCGATCTATCACCTAAATAAGTTTGGAAGACATGGACTCGATCTTACGATAATATATATCGCGAACGTAACAAATGTTACGAATACACTAACTAGACTATATAACTACATATCTTGACGATAACAAAAGTTCTTCTCTTGCACTTGAATGGATGGTTGATTGGATCACATTTAAACAAAGTTAAAACAAGTTAAGTGATCAAAGAAAAGAGTTTAGAAGAAGGATTTAGATCTAAGAAAAAACTGTGCAAAAAGGGTGTAAAAATAGTTGGAAATGAGCCACTATTTACAGGAGCTGAAAACTGTTCGTCAAAACGCGGAGGTCCCAGATCAATGAGGGGTGCGCCTTTGGGAGATAAAGGACCGCCTTTATCGATAAAGGACCGCCCAGACAGATGCTCATGTTTTTGTCTTTTTATGGTGAAATGTTTATTTGGTGAAGGTACGACTTGCTTGAGGGGGGGGGGGGGAATAGCTAGATTTGAATTTTGAAATAATTATCAAATAAAACATTTTTTTATAATTCAAATAATTTGTCAAATTAATTTTTAAAAATTGTTTTGTTACATTGATAGAAATGTAAAGTTTAAGACAAAAATTAATTCTTTGATCATCCAACAAGTTTAAAGTTTGTTTGTTCTTTTTTTTTTTTTTTGAACGACAAATGGAATTTTATTAAAAAAGGGCTAGAAAGAAACTAGCAGACGATATACACGCAAAAACGATCCAACAAACAAAGAACGAAAAGGAACAGAAAAACTCTAACGAAACGAACTCGCAAAACAACCAAAGGCTATTAGAATAAGAAAGATCCCACCATGGCGCCAACTGAATTAACTCCCATGAACGAAACCGAACACCCGAGGCATCATACCAAAAAGCGATCTAACCGGCATCCTTTGTTTGTCTCGATAAGGCATTATGAAGAAGAATAGCTTCTTTAACGTTGCCATAATAACTCCAAATCTGAAGATCGCTAGGAAAATAATCTTTCCACGAACGTAGTTGCGCGAGAGAGAACAACCCGTGTATATTTCCATTGGGGTCTCTATAGCTCCATCGTTTATCAGAATCTATCTCGTCACTAGTTAGAGGACCAATATAATCAATCCACGAAGAACCAGACTCAACAGCAATATTTAAATCATTACCCGGGGGTGTAGATGGAGGCGCAATGATGGAGTCTTTTTCAGGAGCAATAACTGGCGTAACATCCTCATTATCATCAGTGGTAACATTACCACAATCACCCTGAGAATGAACTCCAAGAATCTCACCAGCATCATCTTCCAAATTCTTTTCCATGCAATCCTTAATACACCCATCATTATACAAGACCGAATCATCACGAATCTCGCCTTCTTCAAAGGAGTCCACAAGATCACTTTCCACCCCACGAACATCCTCCTCTCGCAAAACCCGACTAGAAGGCGACACCGAATCATTGTTAACATTCTTAGGGGAATCTGAATCACAACTATCGACATCCAAATGCTCCTCATTTTCCAAACTTTCATCCAAACTAGGACCCTCTGCATCCTTCCTTTCCAGAGGATTAGACTCGGAATTGACCTCCATCGATTCAATATTGGGCGCCCAATATGCAAACTCAGTAGCGATAATACGATAAGTCCGATTACGATATGAAACTATAAAGGACTCTATCACACGATGTAAAGACTCTGTAAGGACACAAACCTTCCCATGAGACATTGGTCCATCACTTACCATATCCGTAAACACGCTGCTTCCCCACCGACCACCCAACTTCTTATAAACCTCTGGAGCCCATGATGCCAATGGCAGACCCACCAGGTCTATCCAAACACATCTTTCATCTGGAATAAAATCGTGAGAAACATCTTTGAACTCCAAAAATATCTCTTTTAACGCCTTTGAAGTCTTGACGCTTTCCACTTGATCCATAGAGTCGAATTCCAACCAAACCCAACGTCCCCCAACATATCTAAGACCAACATCATCGAATCCCTCAGAAGACATATGTTTTAGAAGCTCTGAAATGACACTTAAATCTTTAACTTTAGCAAGAATACTACGCTCCTTACCATCCAAATCAATACAATCGTCTACCGAGATAGACATCACCGCTTCATTACCCGCTTCCTTATATACCTTGTTACAATCCGACACCCCCACAGATTCTGCTCCAGCATTACTTGTACCGTATTTGCCCGACATGTCCACTGATTTGTTGCCCAGGACCGCTTTAGCATACGAGTTAAAAGACTGAAAAACATTTTCGTTGATACTAACAGATTGAGAGTTCGAACCTACACTGGGTTTGCCGTCCCCAGAACGTTCCACAGGTCTATTATAAGTTCGACCATACTTCGCCACATCGGCAAATAAATGAAAACCACCCATCCATGCCGTTCTTAGATTGGAAACTAACTGATTGATATCATTAACGTTTATAAAACGTACAAAACCAAATCGATGACCCGATTTGGATCTCTTTGCAGCTATGTAAACATCGATCACCACACCCCATTTGTTACAAATATCCCAAAGATCTTGGACCGACGCATTCCATGGGATATTAGAAACAAAGATTGATGAAAACGACTTATGTTCCTCACGAAAATTAGGATGTGATTTGTTGGGAATACCTTTGTTACGTTGCTCTTGACGACGATTATTATCGAGATGATCGTTCCTTTTGCTTTCTGAATAATTATTAGATCGGTGACCTGTGCCAATTGTCATCGTTATTTAACAACAGAATAGCCAAGATCCGAAAATAGGATTGAAAACGCCTATCATTTGTGAAGATGGGGATTAGGAGGCGTGATTTATGTAGGGTGCAAACTTATGTCTTTGTTGAAGCAGATTTGAGACGTCGAGAGATGTTGACGTGTGAATGCATTGATGATTTATGATTACGAGTAACCTGAGCACTTTACGTTATGTGTTACAAGTTACATGTTTGTCATCACCAAAACACAAAGAGAATGTATAGATTAAATATCGTAATATTTGCACTAACAACGTCTAATAATTTCCATTACTACCTGTCCAAGGGGGTTTCTGGGATTGCTTATTGAAAATATATTATGCGTTTTGAAAACGTATAATTAATTAATCAGCTGTTACAAAGTGTGATTTTTAAATGTAGTGTTTGAATTTGATTATGTTGTTTGATATCGACATAATCAGATAATCACTTTTTTGAGTGTTTGGTAAATCAGATTATTTATAACTTAACATGTAAAATGACAAAACTAGACATATGTTGTATTAAAGGCAAAACTAGACATGTTATGTATTTCAAAATAAACATATAACAGTAGAATCATAACAAATTGCTAAATAAAAAGTCTTTTTTTAATTTATTGAAATCTATAATTCGAATAACTATAAATATTTCTAGGGTGCTACTATAAAGACCCCCTAGCCACCAAAAGTACACAACTTTTTTATAAGTGTATGTTTCATACATTTTGTCAGATTAATATTTTTGACTTGTTAAACTTTATAAGTTTTATTCTGCACTTTCCATTTCACAGTTTTATAATATCAACAAAATTAAAATAATAAAAAATAATAAAGAAAAAACAAAAAAATGAAAAAACAAAGGATGTACAAATAATGTTTTAAAGAGGTTTTTATATCATACTAGTTTATTGACCCGTAAAATTCACGGGGCCTTAAGAAACCGTTGATAGTGTTTTTCTAAGAGATCAATTTGTGACATTACGTAGATAATTACATGTTATGCGCGTGAATAGAAAATATCAATGCATTTCCGATACAAATAAATTAATAACACTTTAAAAAATATTTAATTTTTTAAGGATATAAATTTGAGAAGATATCAAAAAAAGTAAAATAATCAAACAACAATATAAAAAATGTGTAACAAAACAGACATAACATTTTATAGTATATAAAAAAAGTTTAGTATACATCAATATGTTTATAGAAGCTTCACGATTTGTTATATTACGTGATTATATAATATGTTAGATGTATGAATAGAAAATAGTCCAGCAACATAAAAATAATATAAAATTTATAAACGATGCAAAAACACATCTAATCAATAAGGTTGAAAAATTCTCAGATGCTAAACTTATATCAAAAGGGGTTATTTATATCATATCTTGCAACCATTTTTTGTCACAAAAGAACTATATTATCGCCAATAATAATTCAGAGTTTTTCTTAAATTGATGTAAGAAGAGTATGCATTAAAAATACATATCCGACGAAATAAGCAAATGTAATAACACAAAGACAACAATGTATGTCAACGCTTAAATCAATGTCTTCTACTAAAGCAAAATTTTTATCATCTTGTGACTAAAAAGCCTTTAACTTCAATCAATGAATAGAATTGTTAATCGACTCATCAACGTTACAACATATAACTACCATCGAAACATATTAACCAAGTATACCTTAACGAAAACTATATATGCACATCGCATGCAAGCGTAAACTATCTTGTGAGTAGTCAAATCAATCTTGCTCACTTTGTCCCATTTGACAACACCTGGAATCATTAAGGGATAATCAATGAAATTATAGTTGCTTGATAACATTTAAATCAAACACAAAAAAACAAATAATTCTCATACCCCATTACCGCAGGTAGGCTGTTTCCACGAGAAAAATCCATCACTGTTTCCCAGTACTCACGCGGTCTTGAATCAATCTCGTCCGAAGACCATATGAACTTTACTTTCTTCATATCAATCCCTACCGCTATCAATATTTACTTAAAGTAACTTCCAACATTTTTTACTTTCGCCAAATCTCCACCCAATGTTTTCAATTTGAACACAACCACAAGAGCAAACGTCGCGAGTAACAAATAGCTCCAACATCCCAGCGTCATTCTAGAAAAGGGGGAAAGATAAAGAAGAAGAAAAAGACCTGATACCTACCACCCATTCATAGGTTTAAGAGAAGAAGAGACTACTAAGATATAAAATTTACACTTTATACCAGACTATGTCAAGAGCAAGAAATGTAGGAAGCAGTTCAGCTTAATGTTCAGATTTCCTTATAACACGGTGACCAAATTTTGAAAAGCTAAGATGAAGACTGGTCTACTATTTAGAGTAAAATGATTTTCACAAAATACTGGTCTAAAATGATATTCAAAGCAACTTCAATCCATAATCAACAACATAGTAACAATGTATCAGTAGCAACCCTACCTATTAAGTAAACTACAAATACAATGGTCACATGAGCTTAGTAGCTCACCAAAACTGACGTGTGTTGCTTGAGTTATTTAAAAACATGCACACAAAAGTGTAAAAGAAAATTTTAAGCATTTAATCTTAGGGCTGTAAACGAACCGGACGAACGCGAATGGAGGTATGTTCATGTTCGTTTATTTAATTTTAGCCGAACAAATAAACGAACGCGAACTCAAAATTCAGGACCAAAATTGTTGTTCATTAAAGTTCGTTATTTAAATTTGAGACTTGTTCATGTTCGTTTAAGTTGTTCGTTCATTAATAAGTTAAACGAACGTATAATCCGAACATAAATGAGCAAAACGGACATAAATGACGTAAACGAATCATATATAAACCAAAACAAAGTCGACATATACGAAAACATGCAAATAAAGTAGTTATTTTAATGTCAAGTGTAAATAAAATCTCTAGCATAAAAAAAGTTATTTACATTGTACAGAGACTATTATTGCAGCCAAAAATCTCGCTCATTAGTAAGACCAGTTTTCATCAAATGTCCTTTCAAAACTTAACAATTTTCAAACTTTTTTTGTTCAATTTCAACTTTAATGTTTTATATAAATAGTTAGTACTATATTAATATATTATTTTAGGGACCTTAAATACTTGATATATTAAATTATTATTTCCTTTAATATTTGATATTGTTAATTCTAACCTAAACGAACGAAATAAACAAACTAAAATCGGACATTCATGGATATCGTACGTCACGAACGTAAATAAACGAACTAAAGGTCATTGTTCACGGTAGTTTATTTTAACAACACGAACCCAAAATTCATGTTCGGGTTCGTTCATTATTATTAAATAAAGGAACATAAACGAATTTTCTCGCGTAACTAATAACGAACGGTGGTTTTTCGCTGAACTTCATTCGTTTTACCCCACCCACCTATTTTAATCCACTTATTGTATCAAGTATAAAAAGGTGGATAGCAAAAGCATTTGGTCAATGTTACCCGAAGCTCTTCTATAAGACATATTTTACATTTGGCTAAATGATAAATGGGTAAAGGCCATTTATTATCAACTTACTTTCCCATTTGTACCGTAATGACCAACTTACTTTTTTTTGTACACATTACACCAACGAACTTTCAAATTTTGTTTGACATCACCAAGATCACAACTTGTTACTGACACGCTGGCATATACGTTCCACGCTGGCAAAAATATTTTAGGGTAAAGGTCATTTATTACCAACATACTTTCTCATTTGTACCGTAATGACCAACTTACTTTTTTTCGTACTCACTACACCCACGTACATTCAAATTTTATTCGATATCACCAATATTACCATAAAATGACTATATTACCCTCTCATCTTCTCTACATCCACTCAGATCAAAATGAGTTGACTTAAGATACAACACCTATAGTTTTTCCCGAAACCAAACATTTACCTCGCACCACGTTTTCTGCAGCAAGGGACTTAAAGCACCCCATTCTGCATGCACATTAATGGATAAGGGCAATAACGTCATCTGCTACCATAAACTGCAAAACTCATTCACCAAGTATTCGAAATCAGCAACTTGCCAAAAGCTTTGGATGACATACTCTAGAAATAATAGGACTAGGGGATTATGTATAATGTACATCCATAGGATTACTTTTTGTCTCCTCATGAGAATTTCTAACGTTGGTGGGTCCCACATAAACTTTCCTTGGCTAGATAGCAACTGGGACCGAACTCTTGGGAGGTGGTGTGGCACTTGGTACTTGCGACGGGCCACCAATAAGTTGGTTAACCATTTCAAGAACCTCACTCATCTTTGGCCTCGATCTAACTAGTCCACCTTTTTTTACTAAAAAAAGAACACCAAGAGACACCTTTAACAGGTGACAGATCCGGGTGGATTCGAACCACCCACCCTCGAGATATCCCAGACGCTCTTTCCATTACCGAGCTCACGGATCTAGAAATATGGTGTTGGTTCAGATCTAGAAGAAGATATTGATGAGAGGAACTGAAATGCATCAAATTCATTTTACCTAAATTCAAAAATCTCAGTAGTTAGAATAACAGACCTTCGTTTGATCTCCACTTGGGTTACCTAGGACTTGAATTGGAAACAAAGCTTACACTTTCTTTAAATACACCTTTACAATTGCTAAAGTGATTACTCTACACGAGGTAGTAGTCAAATGGTGTTTTTTAGAGAAGCATATTGTAAAGATTATCTTGTTTCCCTGAAATCTTGTTTATGAGATTAGAAGAATGGGTCAAGTCTAATGGTAAGAAAAACAAATAAATCGGGTAAGTAAGTGCCAAGGTGGAGTGTATTAGCACATTTGGAAAAAAGACAAATTTAAATTAATGACGTGAAAATCTAGCCAGTCATATGGGTAACATTATCACAAAACAAACAAGTTTGTTGGTGTAATGTGTACAAAAAAAGTAAGTTGGTCATTACGGTACAAATAAGAAAGTATGTTAGTAATAAATGGCCTTTACCCTTTTAAGTCTAGTGATAGCATTACTTTTGTCTTTTACTTCAAATTCTAAGGCTACAATCTTTTCTTCATAGACAACTTCATTTTTCTGATGAACAATTAACTGTGCCTCTACATATTCTAGGCCTAACTGATAAGCTACAATTTCTATATTAGCCTTATTAAGAGTTTGTCGCTGTTTATCAAACTGTTTTTGAAGTTTTTCATATGTTTTTACACAGTTTTTAAAACAAGATTGTACCTCTGTATCAGACCCTGGGAAGTTTAAAGTGTAGGCCATAAGAGCAAACTCAGTTGGTTCATCTTGAGCTACATAACTCCAGTCATATACCAATCTGTCTTGGATAATCAAAGCATTGTCTTGAACAACCAATGCATCAAAGGTCTCTACTGGTACAGTCCTTTTGGTGTTGTCCGTGCTCCTATACCCTGCATCTCTATTCATGTTCCCTTGATTTCTTGGTGATTTACATTCCCTTGCAAAATGTC
>BQNB010046173.1:0-43858 GCA_026074375.1 Tanacetum coccineum | reverse complement strand
CCTCACTAATCTGCAAAGAACCTCTTTGGTTGAGAAATCAAGTCAGGAGCCTCTGGAGCGAATGCGTGTTTTGAGTGATGTAGTTTTTTTATGAAACTCAGGATTATTGTTTATATATATTTGAAAACAGAACAAATGATATCACTTTTATGTATTTTGGAAGGCTATAAAGGTCAACAACTATGATACTGAGCCACTGTTGAAGTCTTGTGGGATCTCAATTACAAGTAACTTCACACAAGTGGAAGGCCTAGTTCTGTCAGCCCCGAGGATATTTATGTCTTTAGATTTTCGGAGATGTTTATAATTCATTTTTTTATTACTACATCAACTATATTCTTATTAGCTTTGCTTATGTCACAGTTGAAAGTGAGGAATAGAGAAGACTTCTTCCCCCGAAACGGAAGGTGGAATTTCAACAACAAGGTTCTTTTCATCTTTCTTAGTGTGTTTTCTATTAAAAGTAACGTTGAAACTATTTTTCGGTGACTAATAACAACATTTTGATTTAACAATATAGAAACTTGTGAATCCTACAACAATTGAAAAGTGGGCAGTGGTTAACTTTTCTGCTAGATGCGACATATGTAACCTTGTCAGGGGATCTGATTTAATGTGGAGGGCTCAAGGGCATCGTATGTTCTGACCTATTCTTTTTATCGTTTCATGTTTAGAATTATTTCTTTCATAGTGTCAGTAACTTTTCTGCATCTCTTGTGATTTATGTGCTATTCGGGCCTTACAACCAATTTTAATTATAAATGTTGGCACTACTGCAGTCTAAGGTCAGAGTTCCACAGCAAAATTAGCTTGCGGAAGGTCAAATGTCATAACTGGAATTACAGTAGCACGCAATACCACAGACACAATCAGGTAGTTGTTTGATACCATAGGGTGGAGATAAAATCATAAACCTTTAATCTTTATTTTTAATAGTAGTGCATTTTTTCATGGATATAAATAAACCTTAAAGTTAAAATGTGTTAGGCTCAATGTATATGATGGAAGTTGACTGACTTCTGAGACCTGGTGGATATTAGGTTCTTTCTGGTCCTCCGATTAACTAGAATATAGTAGGTTGTATGCGAGTAACTTTAACCAAAAGTAAATTTGAATTCAGGTTATCTGATACTTCTAACTTTAATTATTCTTGAATCCTGAATCTTGAATAAAAGCAGCATGATAATCTGTTATTTTAACTATTCTGATGTCTACTTATCGCATGTTGCCACGTCAACTAATTTGTAATTGATTTAGAACTGCATATTTTGAAAGATAATTGTCTGGTATTTGCATTTGCTGAATACGATTACCTGGTTATTTTGAGTTCCTTTTACATTAAAAATTCAGTAAACAAATAAAAAAGTGGATAGTTATGAAACACTTCATTATCTGATTCTAAATATGCATATTGCGTAATCATATTCAAAAGTCAAAACACAATTTTCAAGACTTTACAATGTTGATTTCATATCTGGTTCTCTTGACATTATCAGACCAGATATGTTGTAGGTTCGATCAGGCAATTCTTACCATGAAGAAAGGGGAAATATCATTGTTTACATTGCCTCCTGATCTTGGATTTGGGATCATCTCACTTTGAAATCGAGCTCATCTCATGAATCACCATAGTAGAGGTCTGCAATGATGGTTATGGAAAGTAGAAGGGGGGTTGAATAGTTTACAGGTTTGTTTTACGTTTTTAAAAGTTTGCTTTCAAAATGCTTAGATTCGAGTTGTATGTTCAACCAATCAACAATATGAATCAACAATATAAATATCTAAACTAATACTAAATAACAATCACAATAATATAAAGAGATGAGAGAAGGAACAATCAAACCAAGACGCCAAGATTTATAATGGTTTGGCTACGAAGCTCTTTTTTGCCCTATTCCACTCCCCGAGTATCCTACTTAATATTTCACTATGTCAATAAGCTCCCTTCAGGCGGAGAAAACCGTTTACACGTCGCTTACGTTATTTTCCGACACTTTACAAACATTATACACTCACAAGATCTACACTATCGGATTTACACACTATTCGAATCACACAATTATACAAGATAATTACAATAGAGATTTGATACTTAGAAGAAGAGAGGAGAGATCACTAAATAACAATTCGTTTCTTGACAAATATGAATGTTCTTCTCTTGCACTTGATAGAGATGATAAATGAGAAGAAGAGATTAGATCACTTGAAACAAGATCAAACAATGTTAGTGATCAAGAGATTTAGTGAGAGAAAGAAGGTTTTTAAAGAGAGAAAGTTATCAGAAAAATTCGTGCAAAGAGGTTTGTTTTTCAGCTGAGAATGGAGCAGTATTTATAGGCAGGAACGGTCACTGCAGGCGGTCCTAGCAGTCCCAGATATATCTGGGGCCGCCAGACCTATAAGGGGGCCGCCCAGTAGACTACGCTCCTTATTTTGTCTTTTTATGGGGAATGTTGTATCTGTTATGGAATCTTCCATTTTGGGGGGAAAATTTAAATTTCAAATTTAAGTTTTAAATAAAACTTTTCTTTTAATTAGAAAATATTTTGTGTATTTATTTTTATGAAAATACTTTTGTAAAAATGTGATGGTTAAGAGAAAAATATTTTCTTGATCACTAATCATGCTTAATGATTTGTTTGTCCATACCTTAAGTGATTACTAATCTTAGAAATGGAATTTTACGATTAATAATTTGTAAATATTTATTTTTATCGTAAACGTTTTTACATTTTGTTATTATCAAAACATTGAGAGTTCAAAAAATAAAAATAACGTTTTTAGACATTATTTGTATTAACAATCTCCCCCTTTTTGATGATAACAAAATATAAACTCATTTTGTATAAAATTAAAGGTTTCAAATTATAAATGAGTTTTTATTCCATTTCTCCCCCTTTTTGTCGAATTCAAAAAGGATGATCGTCGAATTGTTGTAGAAAGAAAGAAGTCGACGATATCAAGACTCCCCCTTAATGTATGCCCCCCTTGTTTGGGGCACCAAGGGATCAATCTTACAAAAATTGTTTTCTACAAAACAAAGTTAGAGGTACAAGTGCCAGACAATATATTCCCAACTAGTAGCATTGTAACAATTCATGCAAGTTAAATCATAAAGTAGTTTCATTCATTACTTGAGAAACTCATACAAGAAGCATACTATATGCAAGGAAAATAGAACTAAGACTAACAAAGAAACATTCATTCATACATTACACCATAATCTAAACATACTACATAAGGTAGATAAAGGTAACATGGCATAAATCCTAGATGATCCTTGATTCATAGGAAATGACTTTGAGCAAAAGGGTTAGGGTGACCAATTATGAGGTGATATGACCTAGTTTTCAAGGGTGAGGTAGAGAGAGTGAATTCATGGTGGAGGTGAAAAGATACTCAATGTGAGCAAACATTAGGTTCATCTCACCCCTAAGAGAAAAGATAAGATTACGGTTGTGAAAGCAACAAAGACAAGTTGACCCATGCTAGTCATGATAGTTTAAGTAAATAGGATGACCCATGAGAGGTGGTTGAGGTGGTGGTTGTGGTGAGGGTGGTGATGGAGTATTAAGAATGTGATCAAGAGGGGTGATTGGTGACAAAGAAAGAGTGCTATCCAAAGAAGGAAGACTTTGAAATGGTTGAGGGTTTGAAGGTCTAGGAGGAACATCCGAGATGTTGTCAAGCAAAGGGTTTAAAGGTTGAGGAGAGGTTGGTTCATTTGATGATGGTGGTGAAATTTGAAATCTTGATTGAAAAGAAGAAGATGTATTCTCTTGGCTTGATGAGGTTTAATTGGTTGATGGAGTTTTTGATGGTGCATATGGAGGAGTTAGAGATGAAGAAGTTGTTGTAGGAGAAGGTGTATGTAACACCCCCATTTTTACATATAGCAGCGGAAGCTAATCTGGGGTATTACTTCAAAGGTACAACAGTCATAATCATAGAAAACGAATCAAAAGAGTCGTTTTTGAAAATAAGTTACCATTCATTATTTCATCAGAGTTTTTACAAAAGAGAGGTTCCCAAAATCTATACAATAAAGTTTGAATGATAACGGTTTTTCCATCTTCATGTCCTCGCCACTCCGTGCCATTAGTTACCTGAGATAAAACATGTATATTGCTCAAAAACCTGAGATAAACATGCTAAAAATTTGTAACACCCCCATTTTTACATATAGCAGCGGAAGCTAATTTGGGGTATTACTTCAAAGGTACAACAGTCATAATCATAGAAACGAATCAAATAGGCCGTTTTGAAAAATAATGTTACCATTCAATATTTCATCAGAGTTTTTACAAACGGAGGTCCCAAAAATCAAAACAATAAAGTTTGAATGATAACGTTTTTTTCCATCTTCATGTCCTCAAAGCCAACTAACCACTCCGATCCAATAGTTTACCTGAGATAAAACAGCTAAAAGTCAACATAAAGGTAGTGGAAATCCATAGGTTTAAGTAATATAATTTGAATGCAAATGCGATATTTGGGTTACGTTGATATACACCCAGTATTGAAAAACATATTTATTATTGCCATTAGCTCATGAATCCGAAGCCTTAGGGTATGGTGATACGTTATAGCCCCTGCGGGTACCTTTGCCAAAATACCCGCGTGATTTCTAATGATGTGCAATTGGTTACTCGTAACTGGGTACACCAACGGGGAGTCCAGCCCAAATAGATCTATTCACATCATTCGCGCTTACTACGGAGAGTAATTAACGGTTCATGATTATGGGGACTTAAAGGCAAAGTAGTTACTTAGGCAATAGTAAATTGAAATAGCATACAGAAATAATTGCATTCATGTTTATAGCATGTATCCCCCTCGCGGGTTTATAAAAAGATTGAAATGCGAGGCTATGAACTCACTAAGTCCTTGAAAAGTAATCACATTGTTATAAGATAAACGAGTATATAAAAGAGTTTGTAACAAGCATGTATCCCCCTCGCGGGTTTATAAAACATGTAAAATGAGTAAAGGCGAGGTTATGAATCTCACAATATCGGTTTTAAGTACTTGTGTATATTAAAAACAATTGAGCATGTATCCCCCTCGCGGGTTTATAAAGCATTAAAGAGATTGAAAAGCGAGGCTATGAACTCACCTGAACAGTTATAGGGAAATTAATAGCAATGTATATGAAATGAATAGTAACGGCTTCGTCACAGGCAACCTGTGAATATATGTTAAGTCTTAGTTTGATTGAATATGTAATTTTTGAATATTGATGTTGATTTTGATATAAAGATTATCATAACACCGTTCGGGCCATCATAATTCAGAAGTCATTCAGTAAACGTTTGAGGAGCTAGGGCACTTTAAATCGTAAACCCAACAACTCAGTCAGAACGTAATACCAAGATGAAACTCCTTAATATGAAGCTCCCTAGTATTGTGGTATGATATGAATCCGGGACATGATTTTTGAAAGCACATCGATGATGAATGATATAATAGTTATAACATAAGCAGTTTTAAGCATTTTATTCAATATCTGGAAATGTTAAGCACGTCAAGCGTTAATTAAAGTTATGTCTTGTAATGTTTTGAATGTGTTTTTATACTTTTTCAAAATGTTACATTTTAGACCCTTGAGTTTGAAAAGTGGCAGAATATACCCTTGGAGTTTGCACTTTTACGACTTTGGTCCCTCAAGTTTAAAAGATATACCAAGTAAACCTTGTACTTTAAAAAGTGACATAATAGACCCTTGTAGTTATAACTTTGATAAAATGACACTTTTAGTCCTTTTAGTTATAAGTTTCTGAAAGTTACGATATATACCCCTTGCATGGATAATTTTTACAAAACATGTCCAAATTGCCATGCAAGCTTATTTTAACATTTCAATAGACATTTATAAGTTATAATAAACTAAAATATGAAGATTTAACACAACGCAAGTTTAAATTAACGATTCGTTAAGCTAGGAAGCAAAACGGGTCATATTAGGGTTTTAAAATGAAAACGCGCGGGTTTTAAGCTCAAATTCTTTCATGACTTATCAAAGCACTTATTTTAATGTTAGTTAAGCTTATTGGGATAGATTATAACAATAGTTTACAAGCTTAGCTTATAGATTAAGTAAAAACATGAAATTAGGGTTTCGGGTGTACGGTTTTGGATCAAAAAGGTATAACACATAGGTTTTTGAGTTCAAAGCTTTATATTATGATTTTAGCATGATCATATGAACATTATAAAGGTATGAATACAGAATATAAGCTTAGAGAACCTGGTCTTGAGCTTATAGCTTAGAAACAGGTCAGAATTAGGACTTTTAGCTTCGTACGCCTAGAATAACGACTCCCGGGCTTCGTTTCTTGGTTTCTTTTGCTTCCTTTCTGTACTTGAGCCTTCTTAAGACCTCTTAGGATCTATTAGAGCAAAGTATTGCTTCTATGTAAGGGTTATAGAGGAGGAAGTGGGGGATGAAGAAAAATGAGAGGTTTTGGCTCCTATTTATACACGAAATGGACTTGGAGGCCAAGGGAGGTTATGTGATCTGGTTAGGACATGTAGGATGTATATAGGATGATGAGTAGGGTCTATAGGATGTGTTGGTTAAGCTAGAAACTGATTGGTGAGTTGGTTTGCTTTGGTGATGCCGCGGCTAAACAAGGAAGGAAAAGGAAGCCATGTGCAATTTTTAATCTATAAATGAAGTAGATATTTGTGTGAGGTTCTTGTAAGCAGCTTAGGAATGAAGTAGCTTAGTCATGGACGTCCTTGATTGCAATATTGGACTTTGGAATGGGTTAAAATGAAAGAAAGGTGTATACAGGTACATTTAGGGCTCATTAGGGTTTGGATTGAGTTTTCTAGCTTGTAATTATATATATTTGATTAATAATGAAATTTAATAGGTTAATGATCTTAGATCTTATATTAAGTGATTATAATCAAAAGTGGTAGGTGGTTTGGGTTTAAAATGGGAGAAGATGAGTAACGGGTCAAAGTTCAAATTTGGGCACAATTAGGGTTTCTTGGATTTGTTTTACTTATAGTTGGAGTGAATTGATGTAATTATGATGGAATATGATTGAGAATGTTGTAAATTAAGTTATTACAACTTAATTGAGTGTTGGTTTGGGTTTACAATGGATAAAAATGAAAGAAAACGGGTCATAGTTTTTAGAAAACTAGCTCTGATTTTTAGGGTTTAGGGTTTTGAATTAGGGTTTTGAGTGTAAAAAGATGTATGAAAGCTTATGAATAGAATAATTAGGGTTTAAAAATTGTATATTAAGTGTAGTAGCTTTTACATAAGTGACGGTGAAGAAATTAGAATGAAAACGGAGGTAAAATGACTATTTTGGATGTCATGCTTAATGACTTGTACATTGTGCTTTGAAAACTTTTACTTGACTTGGAGGGAGTTTATATTTCAAATGAGATGTCATTCATTACTTTCTTTCACTTGTATATATATGCTTTTAGTGCTTGGTACATTCTCTTTAGATATTAACCCTCCATGGGAATTTAGGGTTAGAGGCTATCGATAATGGTTTAAAGCCCGTTTTGATATAACGTTGCGAATGGTACATTATAGGAATAATATACTTTGTAAAAAGAATATGATGATATTGACTTGACATGTTATGATGTTTGTTTGACATATATGAAGACAGGATCGCCATAGGTAGGTTGCGTGAGCTTGCCTACTTTAGTTATGCAAGTTACCTTGTATAATCAGATATTGACAATGCAAGTAATGTAATAAAGCGAAAAATTTCCCCGTATAATTATGATAATAGTAAAATAGGTTTTGCATTTGATGAAAATTCTTGGGTGTTATCAGTCTCCACCAATACAGAAATTCATCTCGAGATTTTAGTTAAAAAGTGTTAGTGAAAGTGTTGGGTAGCTGGGCATGAATTTAGGTTAGGCTAATCAAGGTTACAAGTCCACGTGTGTGATGCATTTAGAATTATGTTGCATACCATAATTATAATTACCTCCTTTCACATGTCTACTTACTTCCAAGACCACACCTCTTGATGACAGCCAATAGAATTTCTACGATCCTGTAGATCCTGCGGTGGATGGGATACTTTGATTTGTGGAACATGTGGGTTATGGCCCCCATGATCTACTGCGCACTCTTGATCGTAATCAGATCGTTTCCATTAACCTTTAAATGTTAACCATCGAATAGAATGATCAATCATGTAGATACAGTTTCGGAATGAATAGATGATAAAGGTAATTAATGAATATGATTAGTAAAGATAAGGAATTATTTGTACCAAACGATTTAAAGGGCAACGGTTTGTACTGTATGTTATTTACTTAAAGCTACTTTATTTATTAATTTATTCAACTTACAAAAAGAAGCGTCCAACTCCTTGTAACTGAGAATTTATAAATTCATAGTTCGGAGATTTATAATTTCCTTATTCAAATGAAGAAGTGTCTTAATTCATTTCAATAAGAGGATCATAAATAATCTCTTACCTCTAATGCGTAAAACATGATATATCGAAATGCTAAGGTGTAGAAAATGGATATGATCATGAAAGGTAAGAAAAACACTAAGATAGTAATTGTATTGACGCCCATGTAGTCGAGGATGATAATTTATGTTTCAAAGGTATAAGGAAAGTATTTAGTGTTGAGCATAATAGAATTGACAAATGATGTCGAGTTTTGATATCATCAGATAACAAGATGTAACGGAATCATCACTTTATTATTTCATGGATAATCTTCATATGAACTTTAATATGAAAAAAAAAGTTGTACTTATGCTAAGTATCTTGAGATAGGATTCTAGATAAAAGTAATAGACGACAAGAATTGTAGCTTGATGATTGAGGTTTTAAAATTGAAGAAGATTCTGATAAAATTTGAATATCCTCGAGAGTTATTTCTAGGGTGGAAATCCTAAAGTGAATAAAAGCAAGCTTGTCTCTAAGTATGCTTTCTTGTGGCCTTGTTGTTTGCTTTTGAGCACTGATTTGCATAATGTCCTTTCTCTCCACAGACATTACAAGTTATGGATACTGATTGTAGGTTGTTTCTAGTGGCTGGTCTTTTGTTTCTGCAAGATGACCTACTCTATTTCAAGTCCGACACTTGACAGTGTAGGGTCCTATGTGATGCAGGGTGTCACAAGGGACGATTTCTAGTATACCCATTGGTGATAGTATAAGTCCTAAAGGTTTCTTGCTTCATGTTCTGCTGCTGGTGGTGATCATTGTTATGGTTGTTATTGTTATAGTTATTCTGATAGTTGTTGTTGATGATGTTTCCTTTATCCTCAAGCTTTCGTTTATGATCATTAGCTTCTTGCACAGAATCATGCTTTATTATCTGATCCATTAACCTCTGGGCTATGTTGATGGCTTCTCTAAAGTTTAAGCTTCGAGGCAAGTACGTTTCTTATCAACTACTGTAGGTAATCCATTGATGAAGACTTCCATAAGTTTCTCGGTGTTTGGTACCATGTTTAGGCATAAAACGGCTAATTCTTGAAATCTCCTAATGTAAGTCTTAAGATCATTTCCTTTCACAACCAAGTTGTAAAATTCGTCTTTCATCTTCTTGACTTTAGTTCGAGGGCAATACTTATTGGTTAAGAGTCTTTTCAATTCGATCCAAGTAATTTGATTGGCTTGATCTATTCCAATAGGTTGAGCGTATGAATTCCACCAGGACAGGGCATTATCGGTTAAAGTATCGGTAGCAAATGCCACTTTATTTTCCTCGACACAATTGCTATGAGAAAATACCAATTCAGTCTGCTCAAACCAGCGAATGAGGTCAACTACTCCTTCCGTACCATTAAAGTAGAAAGGTTGACAGTTGATAAACTCTTTGTAGTTTCCCATTTTCACTACAGGAGTTCCAGTAGGTTCGGTGTTCCTGTTGGGATTACTATCACTTGCCATTGATGCAGCTTGTGCTTTCAGAGCTGAGGAAATGCCATCATTAATTAGTTGTCGGATGGCAGCTAAAGTTATGGCTGGTGTTTTAGATGTTGACGTCCTTTTGGGAGGCATTCTATCAACATAAGAGAATACGTAATAAGAATGGCATCACAAGTTATGAAAGGTAATAAAAGAAAGAGTAATGCTTATTTTTTTTGAATTTTTTAAGCCTTAGAGTTTATTGGTATAATGATGAAGACGGAGATAATGATGCAAATGATAGAGATGGTGATGAAAGAGAGATAAGCTGGTTTTATGAAATAAGGTACGAAACGGGATTGCCTTTATAAATAGCTTGTCTTTTTACTATACATAGTCAGGATTTGACAAGCGTTTTTATTTATACCATACATCCCGTATCTAGGATAAAGTTATAACTAGTCTAAGAGTTTGTTGATTCTGAGCTGGTAGATGACATCCTAAAGATCTTTTTGATCCGTTTGGTGACGAGCTTGGATTTTCTCAATGATTTGTTTAAGATCGAAAGAGTTATATTATCTTTAGAGTTTTCCGAAGAGTTAAAAGAACTACTTCTTGCTGAAGCTGGGAAATAATCCGATGAGACCGAAGTATAGTTAAGAATATTCATAGAGGAAAAAGCATCCTCAAGATGGAAGTAGATTGTGGTTGGTGAGAAAGACCTGTTATGGTTAACAAAATAGTTGTAAATAACATAAGTTATTTTTGGTATTAATATAGTATAATAGTTATGTTTCTTTACATACTTTTTCTGAATTGTAAGTGGCACGGAGGACTTTGATGGCTGGAAACGTAATGTGGTTTATAGTTAAGGTTCTTGACCTTGTGTCTCTATTAAACCATTGCGCCTGATACCAATCTGTAACACCCCCATTTTTACAATATAGCAGCGGAAGCTAATCTGGGGTATTACTTCATGGAAACAACAATCATAATCATAGAAAACGACCCAAAAGAGACGTTTGTTCAAAAGATACGTTATCATTCATTTCAAATCAGAGTTTTACAAAGGCATGGTCCAAAATTAGTTCAACATACAATGTGAATGATAAACAAGTTTTAGCCATCTTCGGAGTCCATGCTACTCCATGCCGTATATTGACTTAATAACTTGAGTTAAACATGCTTAAAAAGTCAACAAAAAAGGTTGAGTGAAAAATTCCAATAGTTTGATAAACTGTTTGATACCGTATAGTTGTATAATTGTTACAACACAATTATTATGAAAATGGTATTGTTATGATCTTGGGTCACGTTATTATATACCCGTTATTTGTAATAATTGCAACGAATACAATTATCATAGTAACAGCGTATTATTGCGTTATCATCTTGTTTGGTCTGTTTGGTCTGATTTGGTCATGTTCCTTGTCTGGTCTAATTTCATGGCACACAAACTGACTAGTGTATATATATACCCAAAAATGATGTGATATTTATACACTATATATATAGAGAGATGAATGGCCCTTCGGTGTTGGTACATTGCATAATAACTCATGAAAATTCAAATATAGTGTGTTTGGTTACCTATCCGGCTAACACAAACAGGATTCGTCAATCCCGATAGATCTATCCACAATATTTGCGTTCACCCGTAAGTGATTAATGGTCCATGATAATGAGGGACTTTTTGGCATAAAGTAACTTAGACATTAATTGTAATGGTATATCAGATTAGCATATAGTCTGGAAAAACACTTGTATTCATAATTTATAGCATGTATCTCCCTCACGGGTTTATGAAACATTAAAGAGATTAAAAAGTGTGGCTCTGAACTCACTAAGTCTTTGAAAAGTAATCACATTGTTATAAAATAAACGAGTATGCAATAGAGTTTGTAAACAAGCATGTATCCCCCTCGCGAGTTTATAAAACATGTAAATATGTAATGGCGAGGTATGAATCTATACCTGATGTAGGTAATTTGCATAATTATTTTAGAATGAAAGTTGACGACCTTATCACAATCTTAACTGGGAAAGGTTGATATAGCAAAATGATAGTAAACAACCACGTCACGCAACCTGAGTAAATATGTTAAGTCTTAGGAAGATTGTACTTTAGAATTTTGGTTCTAAGAGTTATGAATTTGATTGAAGAGTTTGGGAATTTATTGTCATCACGTTGGGGCATTCATAATTCAGAAGTCATTCAGTAAATGTTGAGGGAGCTAGGGAACTTTATATCGTTAAACCAACAACTCAGTCAGAATGGTAATACCAAGATGAAACTCCTTAATATGAAGCTCCCTAGTATTGTGGTACAATAGAGATCCGGGGCATGATTTCTAAAGGCACATTGATGATGAATGATATTATGGTTATAACATAAGCAATTTTAAGCATTTTAATCAATATCTGGAAATGTTAAGCACGTCAAGCGTTAATTAAAGTTATGTCTTGTAATGTTTTGAATACATTTTTATACTTTTTCAAAATGTTACATTTTAAACCCTTGAGAATGAAAAGTGGCAAAATATACCCTTGGAGTTTGCACTTTTATGAGTTTGGTCCTTCAAGTTTAAAAGATATACCAAGTAAACCTTATACTTTAAAAAGTGACATAATAGACCCTTATAGTTATAACTTTGATAAAATGACAATTTTTAGTCATGTTTGTTATAAGTTCCAAAAGACGTTATCACACCTTGCATGGATAATTTTTACAAAACATGTCCAAATTGCCATGCAAGCTTATTTTAACATTTAAATAGACATTTATAATTATAATAAAATAAATTTGAGATTCTAACACAACACACAGTTTTTAAATTAACCAATTCATTAAGCTAGGAAGCAAAACGGGTCATATTAGGGTTTTAAAATGAAAACGTTTGCGGGTTTTTAAGTCAAAACTCTTTCTGACTTATCAAGAACTTAAAATTTATAATGCCTAGTTAAGCTTATGGATAGATTATAACAATAGTTTACAAGCTTAGCTTATAGATTAAGCAAAAACATGAAATTAGGGTTTCGGGTGTGTACGGTTTTGATCAAAAACGGTATATCACATAGAGATTTTGAGTTTCTAATATTTATATTAAGATTTTAGCATGATCATATGAACATTATAAAGGTATGAATACATAATATAAGCTTAGAGAACCTGGTCTTGAGCTTATAGCTTAGAAACGGGTCAGAATCGGGACTTTTAGCTTCGTACGCCTAGAATAACGACTCCCGGGCTTCGTTTCTTGGTTTCTTTTGCTTCCTTTCTATACTTGAGCCTTATTAAGACCTCTTAGGATCTATTAGAGCAAAGGATTGCTTCTATGTAAGGGTTATAGAGGAGGAAGTGGGGGATGAAGAAAAATAAGAGGTTTTGGCTCCTATTTATACATGAAATGGACTTGGAGGCCAAGGGAGGTTATGTGATCTGGCTAGGACATGTAGGAGGTCTAGAGGATATTGAGGAGGTTCTATAGGATGTGTTGGTTAAGCTAGAAACTAGCTTTGTGGTTGGTTGTGTTTGCGCGTGTGTGGTGTGTGATGCCGCGGCTAAACAAGGAAGGAAAAGGAAGCCATGTGCAATTTTTAATCTATAAATGAAGTAGATATTTATGTGAGGTGCTTGTAAGAAGCTTAGGGATGAAGTAGCTTAGTCATGTAGGTACTTGATTGCAATATAGGACTTTGGAATGGGTTAAAATGAAAGAAAGGTGTATACGGGTACATTTAGGGCTCATTAGGGTTCAGATTGAGTTTTCTAGCTTGTAATTCGTGTATATTTGATTAAGAATGATAGGTTACTGATCCTAAGACTTATATTAAGGATTATAATCAAAAGTTGATAGGTGGTTTGGGTTAAAATGGGTAGAAAATGAGTAAACGGGTCAAAGTTCAAATTAGGGCACAATTAGGGTTTCTTGGATTCGTTTTGCTTATAGTTGGAGTGAATTGATGTAATGATGATGGAATATGATTGAGAATGTTTTAAATTAAGTTATTACAACTTAATTGAGTGTTGGTTTGGGTTTACAATGGATAAAAATGAAGAAACGGGTCATAGTTTAGAAACTAGCTCGGTTTTAGGGTTTAGGGTTTTGAATTAGGGTTTTGAGTGTAAAAAGATGTATGAAAGCTTATGAATAGAATAATTAGGGTTTACACATTGTATATTGAGTGTAGTAGCTTGTACACAAGTGATGGTGAAGAAATTAGAATGAAAACGGAGGTAAAACGACTATTTTGGATGTCATGCTTAATGACTTGTACATTGTGCTTTGAAAACTTGTACTTGACTTGGAGGGAGTTTATATTTCAAATGAGATGTCATATTACTTGTATATATGCTTTAGTAGCTTGTACATTCACTTTAGATATTAACCCTCCATGGAATTTAGGGTTTAGAGGTATACGATAATGGTTTAAAGCCCGTTTTGATATAACGTTGCGAATGGTACATTATAGGAATAATGTACTTTGTAAAAAGAATATGATGATATTGACTTGACATGTTATGATGTTTGCTTGACATATATGAAGACAGGATTGCCATAGGTAGGTTGCGTGAGCTTGTCTACTTTAGTTATGCAAGTTACCTTGTATAATGAGATATTGACAATGCAAGTAATGTAATAAAGCGAAAAATTTCCCCGTATAATTGTGATAATAGTAAAATAGGTTTTGCATTTGATGAAAATTCTTGGGTTGTTATATTTATAAAGATTTAAAGTTTTGGTTTGTTTATCTCTATTGCTTAATTTATCATTTAATGTTTATTATGTTTATCAATTTATAATTGTTTACGTGCTTAAGTATGCGACCTATCATTCAACTAGATCTAGGAATGCAAAATATCGTGCAAGCTAGATGCCGAGATAACTCTCCATATCTGTAATTTATATATCTAGAATCATAGGATCAAAATAAGGACCTATCCTTGCCATTGCTTTAGTGAACAAGTTGGACTAGCTGGTGACTTGGGTTCAACAAATGATGTTTTGATTCTCTTGGTAAGGACTTGGACAATAGACTACTAGTATATAAAAAGCCATTAAGCAGTAAGTTAGTAAAGTCTCGTTGAGCTAAGGTTTAAGAAGATCACCATTATTAATCTCCTAAGATAGATTATAATCAACAAAAGATTGCTTTACGCGGATGCATTTAATTGGGACAGAATTAACGTGTCTAGGTTTTACGAAGAAGTATACCTAAATCTAGGAATGATATGCCCTTCAAGATAAGTCAATCATTGCACTAATAAACAAACCTGTGTTTTAATTGGATTAATCATGGTTAATACAGTCTTCTTATAATTGGCTTGACTGCTCTTCTATCTTCTGATTATCTGCTTGCGTGTGTTATTGTGTCTAAAGTAGGTTTAAGTTACCATTAAAACCCGTGCCAGTCACTCAGACTGAAAACCCCCTTCACGTTAGAATTAGGTTCAAGCATAGGTTTAACATAAATTAGATATATTAACTTAGACAACTACACATCAAGTTTTTGGCGCCGTTGCTAGAGAGTGAAGTTGTTTAATTCTTTTCTTCATTAGTTTTTTTAGTTTAGATTAATTTGCATATTTGTATGAGTTTGATTTTCTGCATTGTATATTTTTGCATATTATGTGTTTGTGTGTTTTTTATGCATTATTATAGTTCGCTGTAACTTTTTGAGTCGAATACTTAATACGGCGTATAAAAGTTTTTAAACCAATACAGCGTATTCGACTTTAAACATCAATACGGCGTATTAGTCTATTTGACATTTTTTTTCCTAGCCAATTTATTACAGGAAATGAACGACCCCGATATTACTATGGAAGAGTATATTCAGCTTGAAACTGAAAAAGCACATAGGCGCGGTCAAGAGTTTGTTGGAAATCGTTATCTAAATAACCTAATATTAAATTAATATTATACGCAGCTAGCAAGCAGATATAAAAGACTACTATAAGCAACTTTAATTCAACATATACATAAACGGAAAAACGTACCTCTAGCAACCAAGCTAGTGAAGAAACGAGACTTCTTCGAGTACATGTATGCGTGTTAAACATGCGAAACCAAAACCCTTCGAGTCGCTAAAGTAAGCAACATCTATGTGTATCCATACTACACGTTAACCAATATCACCCGAATGCTAGTTCCACGAACCAACGATTAAGAATACTATAAATAGTCGAACTTAAAACACCTTTCCCGTAAAGGTGTTAGTTTCGTCCACTACAAGAGGAGAAAAAGAGAAGGGATGATAAATAAAGCTTAGGGGCCCTCTATTTATATCCAAAAAGGTGCTCCCAAGTTTACCTCTCCTACCGATGTGGGATAAACTCCTTTTTCTTCTTTACCCTCTTATGGCCACGTCCCATCCCACTAAATCCAAACCACCCTATTGATGTTGAATTTTTGACTTTGTTTAAATTAAATATGCCACATTAATATTTAATTAATTGGCCTTTTGTTATTTACTTTCATAAACTAGTATAACAAGCTTATTCTACCGTTAGTATATTAATATATATAATGAATATACACTTATATTATTATATACACTAATTGAGTATTCAGTACATATATAATAAATATACGCTAATATTATTATACATATACTGAGAGAGTGATATCTAAGTGTATATGTATGTGACCCTGTAGGCTTACGTATTTCTAGCTGTATAAATATTTGTATGACTTGATCACAAACCAACAACTCCTACTTGTGAATGTCAGTCATAGAATATAACATACTAACATTGACGAATAGTCTAGCAACATCATCAATGCTATATGATATCAAATATACAATCACGGATGACTAAAAGAGAGGGAATTCTAGAGAGAGAAAGAGTGGGTTAGAACACTTAGTGAGAGAAAGAAATATGTATGCGTAAAATGAACTAACCACTCTCTCTAAGGCATGGAAAGGGTATTTATACCCTTACATTGGTCGGTCAACATAAGGGGTATTCTTATGTTCACCCGATTAGCTTAGCTAGTTTCCAAATATTATACTATGAGCTACTTAATTATATATTAGAAGTGACCGAGACTTTTTCGTATTCCTAACAATCTCCTCCTAAGGGAAGTCACTCCAATTTTCAAAAACTTAAGCTCTACATTATAAGAATGTCTTGAATCTTGCTTGTAGGTTTGATTTCTTTGATCTTTGCCTTGTGAATGTGACATAGTTATCTTTAGACTTTTAGGCTTGAGCTTTTTTCTTTAACTTGACTTGTATGTGATTTTAAGCTTCTTGAGATCATCAACCAAGCATAATCTATTTTCGCCATCATGTAATCTTTTTCCTTCTTGTGAACTTGTGACTTTTGGACCGACATGCTCATACCTTTCATTGTCTTAAAAGCTTAAAAAGGTCATCTTTCTAGAAAATCTTTAACTTTATTACTTTGTCATTTCAAGGAAGATGTACGGTATCAGAGTAGCGGAAGTGTTTTGAAACATGTACTTGAGCATGTGGCATTGACTTACTTTAACTTTATTACTTTGTCATTATGTCTTTACATATGTCAGTCAGGTATGAGCATGTGGCATTGACTTTGACTTGTCATCGGTTAACTGTTGTCGCCGTCAGGAAACCTACATGAATGGGTTAGTGATAAATAGCATATATGGACGAAAGTGTCTTTATCACTTCGTCGAATACGGTTTCAATAACCACTATTCCCCGTTAATCAGTATAAATACTACTTGTGATCAGGTTAAATTCAAGAGAATCTCCTTGACAGGGTTTCGCAGCTGCACTAGCCGTTCTTATTACCGGAGCGTCTCAAAGCAGACAACATGGTAAGAGTGATGTAACATTTCACATTTTTAGGTCATTTTAAGACTTCATTTATTCCAATATTTATTTTTAGGCTTTTGCGCGTTACTTTTTATATAAATCGCGTAAACTAAAAATAAGCATTTAACATAAACGGGCATCAAACAAATAAATATTTACGCCAAGTAAGTGCTATAAAGTTATTAGGATGATAATTTATAACTTTACGCTTTTTATTTTATAGGTTACGTAAAACGTTTATGTAACACAATAAAACTACACTTTTGCATGCATGGCAAACCATAAACCCACCTACACTTCAACAAATACCCACTAATACCCATAATACCCAAAAAACCTCATAAACTCTTGTCCAATTCACCCCCTAACCAAAAATCATGCATACATACACTTACCATACTTGAAATTAAATCATATAACTCCACTAACACTATTAAACAACCATTGTTATTAACCAATGGATCAAACAACCACCTTTTGGCCATCTTTTGTCCCCCTTTGTGTTTAAACTCATGGCAAGACCACAAGACTAAGAGGAGACCAAGTAACCAAGCATGTTAGTAAGGTCTTTTCATTACTTACACAAAGCAAAGACAATGTATGACATGCTCCTAAATCTACCTAGCCCTAAACCATTTTTAAACCTTTTCCTTTGTTCGCTTGGCTTCCCTAACTGGACACACAAAGGAGACACACCAAAACCTTTGTTGGTTTTGACAGAATGGTATTATAGTTTATGGCTCACTATATATATTGGTCATAAAGTGGAAGAGACACACACTTAACATTTCCAAGCAAAAACCAAACACATTTCATCTATTTTCTCTCCTAAAACCTATATCATACCCATCACACATACATATACTTCGCAAATTTGATTTCTAAGATATTTCAAGTATTCAAGGGTTGTTACTTATCATATCTAAGGTGCTTCATAGAGTTGTGGAAGCTTGGTTAAGTGGTTAAAAGGGTTTTGCAAGTAAAGGAAGAATTAAGGTTTTCTTGGTTATGTTAGGGTTTTGTGGAAGCATTTAGGGATATATACTTGGGTTTTTCTTGTGTATCATCTTCACTCATCTGCATTAAGGTCTTCTAAGAACCCTAATCTTTTAATATTATTAATTTTATGTTTTATATAATTGTGTATAGTTAAATCATCACATATGTTTATTTTATGAAGTTTATAAAATAAATACATGTATATACATACACAAATTACATTTATTTTGTGGTTAAGATGATGTTTAAAATATGTTAATATGTTTAAAACAAGTATTTACAAACAATGGATAATTTATATAATTATTTGTCAAGTTATATATATTTATTTATTTATAAAGTTTAGATAAGTAAATAAATATGTTGGAAATTTTTCTTGGACAATATGACTTAATTGATGGACACAATGTAGAGACTTTAAATTTATACACAAGGATTTTATTTATAAATTAGAGGACATGTAGTATTTTATTTAAGTTAAAAAGTACATAAAACAAATTTATATAATTAATTATATAAATCTTTAAAACCTTCTGTTTAAATTCGTATAATAAGATATTTATTTTATATTTTATAAAAATAGTACTTCTCATAAGGATCGTAAGCATATAAAGAACTTAAAAATCCGAATTATAACGAAGAAAGCTTACGGAATTACTTTTTCATGTTTATGTAATAAAATAAACAAAAGTGACTTTATAAAAGTAATTTTATAAAAACTAAACTTTTACAGAAACATACAGTGGACATGGACCATGTTAAATGATAGAAAAATTTATTATGAAGCCATTGACATAAGAATCACTAGAAACCGAATTAAAACGAATAAGATACAATAAATATACGATTTCAACAATTAAAATTTATAAAAAGTATTTTTATAAATCTACGCTTACTGTTACTGTTCATAACAGTAAATATGAATATAATAAATGTAATATTTGATTAGATTTTTCAAATACGAATCCATACATGTAAAGAATGATGAAAACGGGGTTAAAACGAATAAGTAACGACTCTTTTAAGTTACAACGATTAATTATATAAAAGTAGTTTTATATAATTTATAAAATATTATTAAAGTTACTGTTCATCAGTGATTATAATATTACAATATGATATTTGACTAGAACATTCAAAAACGAAGCCACGGATATAAATAACATATTTAAAACGAGAGAGAAATGACGTTTTTACTAAAGTGATATTTATAACGTTTTTAAATATTATTTTCTCAAATAATTAAAGCATTTATATAATGGAGTTATATAAATAAGACATCAAGTATTTTTGGCAAATAACGAATTGTTGGACAAGTATACCATTTTTACAAACACGAATACATGAACATTTATTTTACAAGTACAAATTAAATTGTTTAATTTTATAAATTAAACAAACACTTTTAAGTGGTGATGTAACTATATAGAATTATATGTGGTATTAGTTATTCAAGTACTTAGTACTCATACGACCTATATTTAATTAGGTTGCATTCGGTCATATCCGTGACGTTTTCATTCACTTGATTCATATACTCCAGTTTATTCACTAAGGTGAGTTCATAGCCCCATGTTTTACTATATCAATGATTTACAACTTTTGGGGTGAGAAACATGCATTGTTTTACGATTGGACGCAAGTGTACATTTTTACATGATTACGTGTTTGCCTAAGTAGCGATAACCCTCTGAGCCCATTATCATGAACTGTCAATTACTTTGTGTGAGCGCGAATGTTATAAATAAATCTATTTAGGATTGACATCCCCGTTCGGGTGAGTAGCGCTCACTGTGTCAATTTACCGGACAACAAACGTATACCATGTTGGATTTAGGATGTTGCGGGTTAGAACATCATCACGGGCAATGTTGGCATTTTATATTGCAATTCTTACATGCCGAGCTTTAGTGTCATAATCTTAGGGAAACGTAATTACATTTTGTGATGTTTGCATTTGTTGCATTATCACAAGGAAAATCTTGCGGTCCTACATTACATTTTACATAAACCTATGAATTCACCAACTTTATTTTGACGTTTTAAAGCATGTTTTCTCAGGTTAATGAGGCACGAGGTGCTAAGGATCATTGGGGATACTCTTTTGGGGAGTCATGCATAAAAGATTTTGAGTCATTACATCTTGGGATATTTTTTATGATCTAAAATCTTGTTATTTCAATGTTGAACAATTTAAGCCATTGTGCTTTGTATTAAAAAATTTCAATAAATCTAATGTGTCATAATTCAAACGACTCTTTTAGAGGTTGTTCTCATATCTTGTGATATTGATCTATGAAGTAACGCTCCCGGACACATTATTCCGCTGCGACCCAATTTGAGGGTGTTACAAATTTGATGTGTCATTTAGTATAGTTAATTATATTATCTAGTTTTACTATTTATATTTTGATGACTTTACCTATTAACTAACACTAACAGGCAGTGTACCTGACCGATTGTAGGTTCGTTGGTAAGTAGGGTGTTAATCACTAAGAGTGAGCGTTAATACTTAATCTATTAGTATTCTAGTTATCTAATGTTTGACCTAATTAATCTTCCCTCTTTCTCTCGGGTGTATAATGAATTATAACAACTATGAGAAACGAAAAATTAACACTCATTACCTGTCATAGCATATAAATTACCATAGGCCTGGTAAAGGATCAAACCTCCACCGCTAGGCACAAGTATTAGTCATTACTATCAAAGAGTAAAATGGTTGTGGGGTATAGGTGTAAGATAACATAAACGGAAATAGAAACGGATAGGATATGTTTGGGGAGTGACTTTTTGGGTGAATTTGGGGTGAAAGGGTTAGCTAATTATTTATACGAATACGCGCTGGTTGGGTTGCTAAGCCAGAGAACTCGGACAAAGATATACAAACTCTACAGAAATCTACATCAATATCTTTTCTTTTTCTTTTCTACCTTTCTCTTTTTTTTACATAATACATCATAATTTGGGGTTTATAACACACCCCTACACTTGAGTTTTAGAACTCATAATTACAATCTAACTAATGACCCGAATTGAGGTGGATCAACATAACATGGAGATCATTTGACAAACTTATGGGGGTATTTACTTAACTTTTATTCCCCATTCTTCCGCGAAATAAATACTACCATGAATCTCAATCGTCCCAAAACTGTATTTACAAGGATACGGACTTAGCAACCGTGTACTCAATAATTAACTTGGGTTAAAACAATAATGTACTAAAAGCGAGTACATACAAGGTAGGCTAAGGCGATTTGGGTGTAACAATTGGTTCAAGGGTTAACATGCTTTTCATTAATAGTCCGAATTAACCAGAAAATTACAAGAACCGTGAAAAGGATAGGCTCGGAGGGTTGTACTAGGGGAGTCTTGCACTAAAAATGAGTGCGAAGTATGGGTGTGGGATAGTTATATGATCGATTTGACCATTATAACAGTTACAGGTTTAAAACATGGGTTAACCCTAGTGCCTCTTATCTAGCAAATTCTAATACTTACTATGTGATTTCGGGATGCATCACAAAAACAAGTTCTAGAATTTTATAGACTACCGGTACACTCATATAATTTAATACCGAAATACCAATGTTTCAGAAAAGGTGATAAAGACCATACATACACATCCGTAACGACGGAATAGACACATATACTGTATTCAAACCTTAACTCGAGAAAGCTAAAGGTATAAACTATCTTGGGTATCAAAAATGGATACCCGAATTCCTATAGATCTAAAGGCGAACCTCACATTTTTAGGGTGGAATTCTGAGGGTTTTTGTGCTAGTCATATAAATTTTTATCCATGAGACCATATTAATACTCGGTTTTCGTTGGTATGTGTCATAATTTTTTTTAAATTTTTGGTTAAAATTAACGTCTATGCTATGTTTTGATATATTACCCATCATTTTAAGGACAAAGCAAATGACAATTGAAGAAATAGCTTCTAAGGCTTATTTCTCCCCTACACTTAAGTTGAACATTGTCCTTAATGTTCTTTAAAAGTACCCGTAAAACGAATAAAGGGAAAAGAAAACAAGTAAAAGAAACTAGTACTCCCCTAGTTTGCTCAATAATGGAGAAGAAACATGTGATAACTGGTTAAATCGTCCTCCAAGAATCGTCTAATAAAACTTCCTAAGAACTTCCAAGCTTCTTCTCATCAAATATAACCAGTAAATCAAAGACAAATACAACTATACCAAGCGTAAAATTGGCGGGATAATGATATATATACAACAAAACTTTAGGGTTGACTCTATGAAAGCAGTAAAGATAGGATGAAAGTGATGATATAATCATAAGTTTCTGTAGGTTTACAAGAAAATTACCAATTTTAGATATTGCATATTTTATTTTTCAAAAATAATAAAAGAATGTCAAATTTTCACGTGGTCGGGGGAGTGACGCCATCAGGATTAATCCTGACGTTGTCTCCAGCCACTATGAAGATTTCTTCTTTGTTTTTCTTGAAAAATTTCCTGCACGCAATTTTATTTGTTAAATCCTGTGTAAAATACTACATAAAACCTGAGATTAATCATTACAATCATATGACTCGAAACTGACGCGAATTATCTAAACAATTTATTTTAAATGTTTGAATTGGTTCTTATAAACCGGACATTCTCCCCTACACTTATTTTATGCAAAATACCTTTGATTGTCAATAAGACGAAGTTAAAACAAAACAAAGCATGATTACAAAATAATTTAAACATAAAAGAATAAATGATAAAGAACTAAAATACAAGACACTCCTAAATGCGAGAAAAATAAATATTGGGTTGCCTCCCAAAAAGCGCTTTTCTTTATTTATGAGTCTTGTAGCTAGACTCGAAGTCACACGTCCTTACTTGTCATAGAAGTGGTCCAAGTTGATGATCTCCTTTGGACTCTCCCTTTCAACAAGTTTTCTAGAGGTGGGGATTGACTAGAGGGTTTTGGTGAATTCTTCTCCATCTTGATCAATCATCCTAATCTTGGCATGCCACGCCCCGTCTCTATTTTTAGGTGGTTTGTCCCAGTTGATCGGGTTTTCTATTAAATCTTCTGACTCCCACATGTTTCGCTTAAGGTTTATGGGTATAGCCCCTAAGAATTCCACCATTCTTCTAAATACCAGGACGTCTTTAAAGAGATTGATCTCAGCATCTCTAGCTATTTCCCATTCCTCGGGTAAATGACAGTCCATGAATTCCTTCCTAGCATAGTAAGGGGTTTGAGCGCCTACACCATCTGAACTAGGTCGTGATTTGTATGACTCCCTTTTTCCTAATGTGGTCCAATATGGTGCATCCTCTTCACCTAGTTTGATTCCTTTTACTCCGAATACCGACATGGTGATCCCTTCTCCTATCGTTATTTTGGCTTTCCTACAATCTATAACTGCATTGGCAGTTGCTAGGAATCATCTTCCTACTAGTAAAGGAGTTTAGGGGTCCTTTTTCATGTCAATTATATAAAAGTCATTTAAGAGTTTTAGTCTTCCTATGTGGACTTCTACATCTCTAACATTCCAACAGGGTAAGACTTGGTTCCATCTGCTAAACCGAAAACATGGTCAGTTTCCTCTAATAGTCCTATGTTGAGCTTTTTGAAAAGGTATAACGGGATTATGTTCACGCAAGACCCTAAATCAGCTAAGGTATCAAAAGGTATGGAGTCCCCTAGTCTACAAGGTAGAGTGAATAAACCGGGGTCTTCCATCCTTTTTGGCATTTTGCCTTGGATAAATGCGGACCCATTTTTGCCTAGCTCTAGGCTCTCCACGTATTTGTCAAGAATTGCATTATACATTGGAGCATGAGCTAGGACTTCGAGAACCGGTAGATTTAGATGTAAATCCTTGAATTCATCTTATAATGTTTGCTTGGGTTCTTCATTTTGTCGTGTTCTAATTTTCGTGACCGTTTGCAGCTGGTCCTTTTGGGAATGGTTTATCTCTTTGGAACATGTTTTGATAGCATTGATCGAATTAGGAGAATGAGATGAGCATTGGGGATCTCCCGTTAGGTAAGAATGAGTAGACAAAATTAGAGAGGTAGATTTGACATTCAGTTTCGGGTTCTTAACCGTGTCGCTTAGGAGTGCTCCCGTTATTCGATCGATGATGGCCTTCAAGACTGTGTCAATTTTGTTGGTCATCTCGCTTTGTTGTTGTTTGAAATTGGCTTCAAACTTAGACAATCTAATGTCTTGAGATGCCATGAAGTTGGACACCAATCCTTCAAGATTTCATTTATTGTTAAAACTTTGAGGATTGTTGTTGAAGGAGCGGTTCGAGAAAATTTGATAGGAATCAAGCAAAAATAAAAATCTCACTTGATAGGAATCAAGCAAGTAGACCTAATTTAAACAATGGTCGAAACCTAACTATTCCCCATGCAGCGGCGCCAAAAACTTGATGTGGTTTTCGTAAGACTTCACAAGAAGTTTTACAACTCCCTAGGTAGAGTACCTAACCGTTGTAGTATAGTATAGGCAAGACTCGGGGGTTGTTATCGTTCTCTAGGGGAATAGGTTGGGAAGACTCGATCAAGATCTAACAGAGGTCTACGGGATTGAGAGAATATTTTTTTGTATTTTTATGCTTTTGTGAAAGCAGGTAAATATCTTGGTTTGAGAGGTTGGTTTGTTTTTATTTAATTAAACTAATAATAATCTAAACTACTTTGGTGATAACTTATATGATAAACGAATGTATTTACTTAATCATGCACTACTCCTCATATTGCTTTTCCTAATCTTGTTGCTTTGTCACACTTGTGATGATCTGTGTAAGTATTTCCTAAGTCATGAACGAATTTCACGAACCTACCGTCTATTTAATATTCTGTTAAGGCAACACAGAAGTAAGGTAGTATGAAGACTATTACAAGGCCCCGAAGAGTATATGAAATGCAATTGAAATATCTTAAGAGGGATCAACCATATTAGGGGTTAGATAGTATGAAGATTGTTACCGATGGTATCCTTTCTACGCACTCGCGTTTCCTTAGATGTCTATGTCAATTTAATATCTTATGGCTAGTTTTCTAAAGCCTAACACGCACATCCATCACAAGAAGCAACATTAAAAGGATCTACAATCTAAGTTTCATGCAATCATAAGTAAATACTAAAGGATCTAGCCTAGCATGTTATAAGAAGGTAAAGAACATAAATTAATCAAACAATACATAGACATATTGAAAGATTAAAAGGATAAATGAGATTTACATGATTAAAACATGGATTAAAGACTGTTACAATAGGCTTTTGAGGCCCTAAAGACGGCCTAAAAAGCTGCCAAAATCGACTATAAAAGTTAATGTTTGTCTCCCAAAAGTTACACACTAAAAACCCTAAAACCGGTTTTGTATATATAAGAAAAACGGTGCAACGACGTCGTTTTAAAGTCGTGACGCCGTTGCCACGTAGAATCTTCTAGAGCCACTTTATGTCGGCTGTATCCTGAAGCCGTCGCCAAATTCATGACACCGTCATTATAAAAATCCTAAAGCCGTCGCTTAGTAATCGCGACGCCGTCTCCACGCTCTATATGCACAATTCTTCAAGATAAATGGTGTAGAGTCGTAGTCTTGTCCGTTTCTTCTCCAAATGAGCCCATGTCACGTGTATTTCCTCCAAATGCCATCCAAGTGCTAAAAACATGAAAACAAATGGTTAAGCACATACTATGGGCATATTTGGATGATTTAGGAGTTAAATAACCCTGAAATAGTGTATAAAATGACACCTCATCACTACAGAATTTCGAATTTTAACACTTTTTTTATATATGAAATGTAACATCCAAGAATTTTCGAAATTTTGAATGACGATTTTAATCTTTGACTTTTCGAGTCTGACTTGACTTTTGGTCTTTTATTTTCACATAAAAGCGATTACCGCGTACCCGGTAATTTTTCGGAACATATTTAAAAGAGATATATGTTATTTCTAGGTTGATTTATCAAAAACGAGCAGCTAAATCACGTTTTCATTATTCGGACTCTAAAGCAATTTGATGTAAAACGACATTCCTGACAACTTTTCAATTTTTACCGAGACCCGAAAACAGTCAGAAAGTGACTGAAATGCCCTCGCAAGATTTAGAAACGAGAAAATAATTAAATTATATTTAATTAACACTTTTTATCAAATAAAAATATTTAATAAATTAGTCATCATGTTATTCGAAAACGTTTGTTGATAACGCGAATATACGGGTTAGAAATTTATTTTTATTTTACTTTCGGACCAGACATAACCGGGTTGGCCGAATAAATAACAAATATTTTTATATAAATGTTATAAAAATATTTACGAAAGACTATCAAATGAATGCTCATTTTTATCGGAAAAATGATTCCGAACGCAATGACGCAAGTTTCGTATTTTAATTCACCCGTTAAGTGGCCTAAACGAGTCCCGAACCAATATTTTATAAAAGTTTCTCAAAAGTTACACTTTTAGTCCCTGTGAAATATTTACATAATTAACCCTCAACTATTATACACATTACACTTTCATTTTAAAGTTATATATATATATATTTATTATATATATATATATATATATATATATATTTATATATTTTCTTATAATTTATTTATCTGTTTTTTTTCTTTTCCATAATAAAAAACCACACATACTTTTATAATTATCTCTCTCTCCTCTCAATTTGTCCGGCCACGCGAGCCGACCCACGGCACCACGCCGTCGGATTCCGGCCACCACCGCGCTGCCGGCGTCAGAAAACTTTTCCGGCGGACTTTTCCGGCGAAATCTAAAATTACTCCTCATCACCGGATCTACTCGATCCCCACCACCACTCGCGGCCACGCGCCGTTTTCTTCCCCCTCCCCCTTTTCGACCGACGACAGCCACCACCATAGGGGCGTTCGGTGTATAGTTTGCACCTAGGGTCCGTTTGGTGTTACTCGGTAACCAACAGAAAGGGGTGTTCGTTGGTGGTTATTTCATCCCCGAGACCACCACCATTGGTGGTGTTCTGTCATAACCACCGCCGCCACAGCCGCACCCTGGCGGTGCCGGCTCGTGGTGGTTTGCGTCCGGTTTAAGTTAACACAAAAAGGGTGGGTTCGGTTTAAGGTTGAAACAGCAAGGGGGGTGTTCGTTTGGGTTGTTGTTTCCCAAATTTAGGGTGCGTTGGTTTTACTGTCACCCACATAGGGTGCGTTTGTTGTGTTACTCAGCGCCTGGGGTGCGTTCGGTTGTTTTTATAAACAGCCAAGGGGTGTTTGGTTGTCATAACACCAACAAGAGGGTGTGTTTGGCTTAACAGCACCACGCAGGGTGCGTTTTGGTTTCGGGACAGCCGACCCGGGGTGCGGTTGGTTGTGTTTTGCACCGACCAGGGTGCGTTTGGTTTATTAAAAATCCAACAAAGGATGCGTTTGGTTTGTTTCGGCACCGATTAGGGTGCGTTTGGCTCTACAGAAAAACCAACCAGGGTGCGTTGGTTTGGATTATAAAGAAAAGGGTGCGGTGGGTTTGGTTATTAAAAATAGGGGCGCGTTTGGGGTCCGGGTCAGCAACTAGGCTGCGTTTGGCTCAACAGCCACCGAGTAAGGTGCGTTTGGTTTTGTAACACGGAAAAAGGGTGCGTTTGATTTGGGATAAACACCGAAAAGGGTGAGTTTGGTTTTGCACCGCAAAAGTATTTCAATTGTTTCATTAAATTGACCGATTAATTAAATGTGATAAAATCTATTTAATCTTGCGGCGTCTAGTAAAATATGATATTAATATTAAAACGGGATTGATATAAATCTATAAGTAACATTAGATGTATTTTAGGTGAGTTTTTTGGACAAAAATAGATTTTTGGACCTTGTGTAACGGGTACATTGTGAGCAGAAAACGGGACTTGTGATTCGGGGTTCGAGATTTTGAAAAGTCAGATTTTGGTTTATAAAATATAACAAATTATATTTTTACGGACGTTTTGATATAAAACGGGACTTTTAACTCCCAATAACGAAGAAACTGGAGTGAAATCGAAATATACACTTTAGTAGAAAAATAGGTTATTTTTAATATATATTAAATCTGACAGATTAATTAATTAAATGATTTGAGCACTTTCGAGTCCGTTTCAGCCTTCCGGCGAAACACGAAAGTTGTTCGTAATGACGTTTTACTTTGCCGCGAGGCTTGTCGGTTTTAAAATTTAGATATAGCGGGTCAAAACTAAAGGTCAACGTAAAAGTCAACGGATATTTTAATTAATATTAATACATTATGAGTACGATTTTGAGTGATAAAATAAGGTCGGTTAATATATTATTTCAATTAATTATTTTTAAGACCATTGTTCGGTTCTAAAAACGGAGAGTCTAAAAATAGTAACTTTCTGTAAATATTCGAGATAAGTTATGATTGGACGGAAAATAGTAGATATATATAAAATATACTAAGGGTTAGGGTTTAAAGACGCGCAAGTGGATTTCTCATCACATGTATGTATGTAGGTATGCATATAAAAATATGTATGGTTTCGTCGTCACGATGTACGCATCGTTAATCGTATTTAATACGTGTATTATAATCGAGCGACATAATTATAGGTCGTGGTCGAGATCGTTGCAGATTCGGTTGTGATTTATTTGGATTATTTGATCGTGGTCTTTGATCAAGGTGAGTTTATAGCCCCATGTCTTACTGGTTTTACATATATTTTTGGGGTGAGAACATGCTTGTTTACAAATGCATTTACATGGTTGATTACCTGTTTGGTTTACATACTCATTTATATATCTCGCGAGGAGATACAATACTTGGTTTAATTTTTGAACGTAAACACATACTATACTTTTATGATTATGGATTAGCTTAAGTTGCATGAACTGTTAATTACTCGGAGGGTAAGCGCGAATGTTATAAGATAGATCTATTTGGGATTGACAATCCCCGTTCGGGTGACTAGCTATCACTGGGAACGAACGTTATACCATGTCGGATTACGATTTGATTGGCGCCTGCGGGGCCAACAATCATTACTGCCCGGGTGTTCTTGGAGGGAACACCCATGATGGGAACATATTCTAGGGCCAGCACAACAAATATCGGATCGTGACTGGCTTGGTAGACTCAGGGCCAGCACAACAAATATCGGATCGCGACTGGCTTGGTAGACTCAGGGCCAGCGCAACAACGTTCACATGAAAATGAACACTCACAGTGCCTGAAAAGATTAGCATACAATTAAGTCTACATAGCGGTTTCATGAACTTAGAGTAATTGTAATCATGGTTTATTACACACAGGGATGTTTATGTTGCCTTGAATAAGGTGGCAATATATACTTGGAACAATGGAGATCCAACTTTTATACTTATACTTTTGTGACTATTTAGGGATTGAAATAGTCAGGCATATTTTACAACTATTTGATTTCTATAAATCATACATACATTTTGGAAAGACATTTAAGGATTTAAATGGTCATACACATTTTACAGAACTTTGGTTTAACATTTGTATTTACAAAAACCTATGAACTCACCAACTTTAATGTTGACACTTTTAAGCATGTTTTTCTCAGGTGAATTATATGCTTGGATTTTTTGATGTGCATTGGAGTCTAAACTGACAAGATTTCAATCACGGATTTCTACTTACATACTGATAGGATCTCGTACAAGATAGATCTTCTAGCCTTAGTGGTTGTATAGTACTTATGTAATCACAAGCATATACGTGAGAGACTCTAGTAAATGTTTAGGCGGAAACTAAACAATTCAACAAAGAAGAACAACTATATGAACAACGATCCTCTATGGATCTTTCTATTGATAATAAATTGTTTTTCTAATTTGCAATCGGTACCAATCCCTAATGCTAAAGGTTTCTTTTATAGAGAAGAAACCCTAAATTGGTCAACAAGAAAACTAAAATCTCGTAAGAGATATACATCAATTTCAATCTCTTCCTAATTTATCTCATTCCTATATTAATGAGATAATACTAGAATATAACTATAATTCCTTAATTACATTAATTACGTCTATAAATAACAATCAGCAGATTCTATCTCTGTCAGCAGGAACGAGAACATGACCAGCAGAAACATAATCAGCAGGAACGTTACTTGAACTATCAGCAGGAACGACTTAATGCTATCAGCAGAAACGAACATCTCTAACAGCAGAAACGACACTTAGTCGTTTGTAATTTGTCCCAACAATCCTCCCCTAAACTTGGTGTTGACTCCGTTAATTCCAAGTTTCTAGATAGATCTTCTCGAAGCAAGAGGATTGAAGAGCAGCAGGAACAAAGTAAGCAGCAGCAGCAACACAAGCAGCAGAAACTAGAGAAGCCACAGCAGCATCAAAAGAACCAGCATGAACTCGATGAACAGCAGAATCAAATGAGGCAGCAACATCTCTAAGCAGCAACTTCCAGTCTTTGCAGCAACATAAGTAGATTTGATAAGCCTTTACCAAGTAGCTACTCACTCTTGGGCTAGTTGATACTTTGGTGAAAACAAACACCCTGGTGTAACAACAACCAGTCCAATTTCTCAGAACGTGAATCAAGGGTGAATTGGAATACCCTAACAGTTTTTGGCAAACCGTCACAGCCATACAACGGATTTGAGAAAGTCTTTACCTGTAGCCGTTTGCTCAGGACTAGCCAACTCTTCATACACAGAGTAATATGGTGAGTCGATAACCATACAATTTTGAGTAAATTGTCAACTATCAACGGATTTGAGAAAGTCTTTACCATGAGCCGTTTGCTATGGACTAGCCACTTTTCATCCAAAGAATATGGAAAGTGATAACCATCCAGTTTTGGGTAACCTGGCAACCATCAACGGATTTGAGAAGGTCTTTACCAAGAGCCGTACCCTCTTGGACTAGCCACTCTTTGTTACAAGAACATGGTGAGTGAAGGCCATAGGATTTTTAGCAAACCCTTACAGCTATCAACGGATTTGAGTTACACACCAAAGCCGTTTGCAAAGGTTTGAAAGAAGGCGGGCGAAAGATGAACCTTACAACAATCTGCAACCTGCAGATTTGACAGAAGGAATGTTAGGTGTTACCAAATGTCTTCAATTGGTACATTTTACTAGGGAGTGTAATGTGAAGACAGTTGATGATAAGGCTAGGTATTCTGCTTTTAAGGTCACAGAAGTTAAGTCAGACGAACCAAAAGCTTTGGTCTCAGTTGATTCCATGGTAAATTGGTCGGATCATACAGCAGAAAACAAGACTGGTGAAGTTGAAAAGGTATATGGGATGATGGCTGGACTTCATGCTGATAATGGTGGTGCTGATGCTTCGAATGGTGGTGCTGATGCTTCGAATGGTGCTGCCGAGTTTGATATGATGGGGATTTCTCCTAAGGTACAAAATTGTCCCCTTGGTTGTGATTCTAAGATTAATGATCTTAATCATTGTATAATAATTTTTGTATAGATTGTTATAATGATTGTTACATAAAATTTTCTGGCATATCTGCATGTGTTAAAAACATTAGAATCACAAAAAGATTGGTACCATAAAACTCAGATTGCATTAGAAGAAAAGATTAGGGTTTTATCTGCTAATCTAGAAAACACCACTAACACACTGAGTTATACTGAAAAATTACATGATCAGGCACAAAATGAAAAGAAAGAATGGGAAGTTAAGTATGAAGCAACATTAGCTAGATTTGATAAATGGAAGGAGTCTTCCAAGAACTTGAAAAAAATTGATAATACATCTACGTCTACAAGAACTAAAATTGCATAGGATACAAGAGTACTTTGGAGTAGATGATGTGTTTGATTTGTCCAACCTTGTTGTCTTTTACCAGACCCTGTTGTAGAAGGAGTTTTTAAACCCTCTTTACTCAAGTTTTGTCAAGGCTTGGGGATAATGAATGATGTTCCTCCCCTTACTAACAGGAAACTTATATGCCCAGCCCTTATACCCAGGTCTGACATAAGAGGAAAACACAGTGTAAGTTATGGTTCAAAGTCTGATAACAAAACTTCTGATACTATTTCGAATCTAATGACTTTGTCTCTTGTGATAACAGTGACAAGTCTTCAGACTCAGAGACCTATGCATCCTGTGATTCACGCCTCAAGACCAAGACCAAAGACTTCCCACTGCTGTTGATATCCGACTTGCCAGAGTCTGATGTTGAAGACCCAAATTACACTGATGGCAGTCCTAGTTTTTCATTGTTGGAGAATGTAAATCTCCTAGGATTATTGTAAAAAGTGGAAGGAACATTGAAATGTGTGGTAAAAAACAAATTTGTGCTGTTAAGAAATGCTTTGTTTGTGGTAGTAAATTTGCAATTTAATTAAAGATTGTGACTTTTATACTGTGTAGACTTGTCCATTGTAAATTCTAAAGCAGCATCTGTTCCTGTGGTAGTAGGAATTTTTCAGCATCTGTTCCTGCTGATGGATCTGATCCTGCTGCTAGTAGAACAGACCAGCAGTCAATTCTGCTGGTAAGACCAAAACCTGACTGACGGTTTAGGAAATCATGATGGTTGTCTAATACGACCAGCACATGTTTCTGCATGATAGCCCAGTTGATGCTGGTTGGCTTAAATATGATGCTAGACCATATATTTAGACCATCTTCTGTATATTTTATAATATGTATTGCCTAACTTCTATGACCCTATGTATATGAATAAGGGACGAAGGGGTACTGCTGTTAAGACCTCAGCAGGTTACTCTTGGAGGAATAAAAGACCAAAATTTTGGGCGTCCAAGAGTAATGGTGGATCTCATCAATCCACATGGTTTCACACTTAAGGATCCACAAGGCAGGCTCAAGTCAGAAATGGCTTGGGTCTCTCAAGTGTACTAATGTTTCTTTTTTTGTTTTTGTTGTATGATTTGTAGGGTGTCTATACAGGATAATGACTATATGGATAGTTGATAGTGGGGGCTCAGAAGTATGACAGGAAACAAGGGAAGCTTGATGTTTTTGTGCAGGTCAAGGAGGCATTGTCAAAATTTGGAGGTGGAGGATGGTAGAATATCAGAAAAAGGCCACCATAAAGGACTTCAAAGTTGTAACTTTGAAAATGTTCTACTATGTTGATGAGCTGCAACACTTTAACTTGTACTATGTATACAAATTGTGATAGAAAGAACAAAGTTCTCTTCACAGACACTGATTATTTGGTGCTTAACGGATGAATTCCAAATTTACTGGTGGAAGTCAGGTGGTACTCAGAATTTCCTAGGAATGTGATCTCTACACCTTCAACATCTCTGAATACAAACCAGAACAAATGTTACTTGTTTAGTAGCAAAAGCATCCTTGGATGATTAACACCAGATGGCACAGATGGATGGCTCATGTGGAACTTCAAACAATCAACAATGTTGCTAAGGAAGGTCTGTTGATGGGTTACCTTCAAAGGTGTTCCAACCAATGAACACAACTGTGTTGCCTGCAACAAAGGAAAGCAACATAAGGCTTCTTACAAGCATATTTCTGCTGTGAGACTTATTACTGGACACTAAGCACAATTGCGCATTGGACTGTTTGGTCCTACTCCATATAAGGAGTATTGATCAGAAGTATTACTCCTTAGTGGTTACTTATGACTTTAGCAGGTTTACTTGGACTTTCTTTTTGGGTACTAAGGATGAAACATTTTACGTCCTTAAAGAATTTATTGCCTTAATAGAAAACCAGCTGAATAAAAAGGTTAAAGGTATAAGGTGTGATAATGGGACAGAGTTCAAAAATGCAAAACTTATTGAACTCTGTGGGGAAAGGGAATTAAGAGGGACTATAGGCAATTCCCAGAACCCCACAACAAAATGGGGTTGCTGAGAGGAAAAAATAGGACTCTTATAGAGGTTGCTAGAACCATGTTGGCGGACTCTAAATTACCTACCATGTTTTAGACTAAGGCTGTTAGCACGGCTTGTTATGTTTTAAACAGGGTCTCTATTACTAATCCCCATAATAAAAACACCTTATGTATTGATATCTGGGAAGGTTCCCTGATAGGTCATCTTATAACCTTTGGGGTGTACAAGTAACTATCCTATAATACAAGTGGACTTATTTGGGAATATTTGAAGGGTAAAATAAAAAAAAAAAGGTGATGAAGGTTATCTTGTTGGTTATGCTTCAAATAGCAAGGCCTATCGGGCTTATAATCTAACAAAAACAATGAGGGTTGAGGAACCAATGTATCTGAGATTTTTAGAGATAAACCTTATGTTGGGGAATGGTCATGTGTCGGTACTTTGGACCTTGACTTATTTAACTGATTCATTAGGTTATACTCGTTTTAATAAACATGTCACACCTGACAGGTACACTAGAAACTAACATAAATGAGGTTCTCGTGTGCTTGACTCAGATTCTTAGAAGTGGTTGAGCAAGTATTAGTGGTTCTTTATTTCCTTCTAACGTTTTGCAGGGTCCTTCATCTAGCATTGGTCCCTGTGTTATGAAACGCAATGCAGATTTTGCAGAAGGCTTGTATGCTTCAAAGAAAGAAAATGACAGCTAAGGACGCAGCTGCACGATATGGTTATTTGTTCTCACAAGCAACAGCAGAAATACTATGTCAAGCTGAAGCTGAAATTCGAAACCAAGGTGTTTCTGCTGTTAGGGATCCTGCTGGCATTGATTCTGCTGTTAGGGATCCTGCTGGCATTGATTCTGCTGTTAGGGATACTGCTGCCATTGATTCTGCTGGTGGTGTATCTGCTGGAAGTCCTTCTGCTGGTAGTGATCCTGCTGATAGTTTTCAACCTGCTGGTAGTTTTGAACCTGCTGATGAGAGCAATCCTGCTGTCAGTTCATCTGTTTCTGCTGACTTCAACCCTGTATATGCTGATGAGTCTACACTTCCTCCTGGTCAACAATTGGGCTCAAGTGAAAACACTACACGATTTCCCGTCCCTTCTGATGTGTGCATGGACAAACTCTCAATCTGGCTTCTTCAAATCTTTCTCTTTTATGATGATGACTTTAGTGACTTACTCTTACCAATTTAGCACCTGTTGTTGACGTAAATCCTGTTCTAACATGAAGGTGTGAATACAATGCATCACTAAGTCACTAAGATTCTTGGTGTTCTCTCTTCTCCAGTTCTGACTAGTTGCAGAGCTCAAAAATCTCAGTTTGGTAACAGAGGATTTCATTGAAGATATTCAAGATCAACAAAGGACCAATCATACAGATCAACTACTTTGTCTGTTTGGTTGCATTCCTTTCTAGTTAGAACCTACGTAGTATAGCACTAAAGCACTTTGAGGATCGGTTTGGGTGGCTTGAGGCTATGCAAGAAGAGATTGCCTTACAATCAGTCAATCGGCATGTATTGGATTACTTGTCCCTGTACCTGTTGGCAATCATTGCTATAGGGAAAAAGGATGTGATAAATCAAGAGGGATGCTAGAGGTAATTGTTGTACAGAATTAAGCCACAGGTTTGTTGCGAACAGGGGACACAGAAAGAGGTGGGCATTTGATTATGATGAGCTATTTGCACCAGTGGCACCCTCAGAATACGTGGCTATCAGACTGTTTTTGGTTTTGCTTCTCTACCTCATGGGCTTTCTGGTATATCAGTTGGTCGTTTTAGAGTGGCCTTTCTTTATGGAGAAATTGAAGAAGAAGTGGTTATGTCACTCAGCCTAAAGGCTTTGAAGATCCTTACTTCCACAAAGCATGTTATACCGAGTGGTTAAGGCTTTGTATGGATTAATTAAGCACCTCGAGGCTGGTATGCTCTGATTGTCGGCTTTTTCTGTTACACCACATTACAGAAGAAACCGGTACTATTGACAAGACTCACTGTTTATCTAAGAAAGATTCCTGGGATATACTTTTAGTACAGGTTTATGTGGGATGACATCATATTGGGTCAACCAATTAAAAGCCTGGTTTGTGACGTATTTGGAGGTGTTGATGAAAAGGTGAAATTTGGAATGAGTGCTATGAGGAGAGTTGAACTTCTTCTTACGTCTACAAGGTTGAATACAGTTGCCTGTTGGTATTTTTATCAGCACAAGACATGTATGTTAAAGACTTGCTTACAAATATTTGACATGGTATCTATTATAGAACTGCAACAAACAAATTATGAAGCTGCAAAGACCAAATTGAAAAGATAATCACTGATCCTCCAGTTATTGACATTTGTACCGATCCTTGTTTGGGGTCTCTTTTGTATCCACAGCTTCAAGACCTGAATAATGTTTGCTGTTAGTGCTTGTGCAAGACATCAAGTTACTCCACACTGACTTCTCATTTGAATTGCAGTCAAGAAAAATTTTCTAAGTATCTAAAAGGGCAACCAAAATTAGGCCGTGTGGTTACACCTAACGGGATTATCCATTTTCAGTTGGAAGCCTACAGTGGACAGTGATTATGCATGGTTCTCATGGTGATAGGAATACCACTACAGGTGGATGTCAAATTTCTGGGTAGAAGTTAATTTCATGGCAGTGCAAGACAGCGAATATGTAGGTACTTCTTCCACTGAGGCACGAGTATGTTGCTGTTGCTAGCATGATGTGCACATGGTTCTTTTGGATTCAGAACAGTTGCTGGATTATGGTTTCAACTTCATGAAATACCAAAATATTCATAGACAACCAGAGCACATTTGGCATTATGTGTAGAAACCAGTAGTTCATATAGGACCAAGCATATTGAGGATTAGGCATCAATTTATAAGATAGGATGCCAATGAGAAGAACTTGATACAAGTGATGAAGATTTCACACCGGATGACAATGTGCGCCTTGATTTACTGACCAACAGCATTTGATGGACCAAGATTTGCAGATATGGTGGTCCTATTGGGATGGTGAATCCCTCTTTCGTGGAATTTGTGAGGGAGGTATAAGCTAAGGGGAGGTTGTTGTGGTTTAATTGTATATTCTAACTTTCTTGCCAGGTGGGATATGGTGTTTTGTGGGGTATTATTTCTTCTTGTGATTGCATGTAGTAAATTTCTGATCTGCTTGGTTGTACTTTTTTTTGCTGTCTGGTTGGTTTTCTGCTTGGTAAGTACTATGGTTCTGATGGTAGCTATGGATTATGCTGCTGGGTCCGTGTACATGCTGGTCGGCATACTTTTGCTGGTGGATTCATTTCTGCTGAATAAGGGTGTTGTGTTCCATGCTTATGCAGGGTTTCTGATGCTGGTTGAGTGTTTCTGCTGTCTAAATACATTCATGCTGCTGGGGTGGTTAGGCTGCCAATACATCATTTTTGATGCTTAAATGTTTGTGTGGTAGTATCAAGTTCCTGCTGACTGACTTATTTATGCTGGTAGTAACTTGTGTCTGCTTCTCAACTTAGTTTATGCTGTGCTCAGCTGATATTGCTGGTTGGTTGTCATGCCACTAGTCACTTGGTTTTGCTGGTAGTATCCAATCATGCTGGTAGAACATTGTATCTGCTGCCTGAATAGTTTGTGCTGTTCACATATCAATTCTGCTGTTTGACTTGTTTCTGCTGTTTTTAAAGGATTAGTTTCTGCTGATGATTTATACCTGTTGGTCATCTTAAAAATAGTTAGTTTGATTAGTTTTTTGTTTTAAATTTCTACTATCATTGATGTTTGGCGGTCTATCCACTTGTCTGACCAGGCGGCGTACAAGTGATTTTCCTCAATTACTTCAACTTCCATGGTTAATAATTGTACCCATCAAAATTAAAAGGTTTTCTTTTCACACATTGGGCACAATTAACCTAATTAATCCCAGATCATACTTTTCATTTTTCCCACTATACACCAAAATCATTTGCCTCTATATACTCTGGATCATCAACCTACATTTAAATTAATCACAATGGCGGCAATCCAGTTACAAAGATGATTCACAACAAATTCGCTACTTGGGGAAGGGATACGGCTGCGAGGGACTTCACTGTTATCCTCAGCTATTTGGATCATTCATAAATTAAGGTATGCTTGACTCATGACCCTTCGGTCGTGTTTGATCATTAGTCAAACATTTTAGGCAAAAGCTACTGTTCGCCCAAATGCTGCTGGTTCTCATTGACCTAGTTGCAACTATTGACGGACGTGAGGTGTCATGACTGAGTCTGCTAATTAGGGCTCGTTACAAACTTGACGATGCAATGGCTTTTTTTGACATGCAAATTGATATATTTTGAGGGTATTGGGGTTATTGGGTATACGGACAGGTAGAACTCCTTACGTTTTTAAGCACCATTTATTCATCAAATGGAGAAGTTCTGGTGCATACACATGATGCATTGTATGGCCCTAAGTGTGGCAAGTTGGATTCAATTTCTGAGTGCCATTGCCACAGGCCCTTGTTTGTTTATCGATGGTCGGGTTATAATTTTTCTCGCTTTGTTTTAGAGGGGGATGATTGGGAATTATTAGACTAAAAAAGCAGAAATTTTTTAATGTACCAAGATTTTTACAATATGATTGGGCCATTCAGAATGCTGAACGAACCTCTTGACCACATTTGGCTTTACTAAGGAAAATGTTTTCAAATATGAAATTTAAATGGAGGGACACGGCCATACCATTAATCATCCCCTATGTCTTGCCATGCTGCTGCTGCCGATGATGCTGATGAGGAAAATGCTGATGCTATGAAGCTGGCTGTGTGGTAGTTCAGCTGAGGCACACCCTGCACCTCACTCTCCTCCGTTCTTCCCTGTTGCGGGAATCAACACCGGAGGAGGGACAGCTGAGACAGAATGGGTAGTCACCTTACCCTGTCTCACCTGGTTAATGGAATAGAAGAACCGGCCCTTCTGTTCCTGCCCTTTCAACCCATTAGGGATCATACTAATGAGCCTGCGTCTCCACCTACCCCGCCCGCTCAGACCGTTATTTTTGAGGTGCCTTTAGTGTTTGGCCCTGTCCCTAGACCAGCTGGGTATGTAGACCCTGATACTATTGACCCAATCATTTTTGGCCCACAGCCCCTCCATATTGTTTTTGTTGACCCTGTCTTGAGGAAACCCGTTTATCTTTGGTCCCCCACTAGGACTGACAACTTATATTGAGACTGGGACATGATAATCTCGTTTCCATGGAAAATGACACCATTCTTGGTGGATTCCATATGGAGTATACTGCGGGGCCTGATGTTGCTACGACACCAAACGCGAATGCTGCTGGTTTAGGGAAGATGCCCTGAACTTTCCTAACAAGTTTATCTGCAAAGATTGACAGGTGTATAGGGAGGATAAACTATTTGGAAACTGAGCTGGGAACCTCAAGAAAAATCATAGGGGGAGCTATTTTGACACATTGTCTCTAGAGTAATACCGAAGTTGGAGCGAACGGTATATCAGTTATGGACATGCCGGTTGGTGGGGTGATGACTCCTGCCTCAGAAGGGGATTGGATATTCTGGATGATGTTACCTTGAAGGGATTATCACGTATGGCATATGATGCTTCGGAGGTCACGATCAGCTAATGTTCCTCTGAGGATATGAGGAACGCGAGGAGGAGGAGGTTCCTCTTAGGCGTAAGAGGTCGGTTTATCGACGAGCCAGGACAGAGTTCTATACTCCGGCTTTTGAGCAGTTTCAAACTCCCCTTTCTACTGATGTTCTTTCTCAAGCAGCAGTCTCAGCATCTGCTGGTCCTTCTGTTGTTGCTGATAAAGGAAAGGCTCCTATGCCTGACTTGGATATTCCTGCTGAATTTGTTGCAGAAGATGAACAAGTACAGGAAAATTTCAAAGAGAACAAGCTGTGAACGCTTGGTTCAAGGTTACGGGCTGAGGATTTAGCTCAGGAATACATGCCTAATGTTTCTGAGGAGCGCGCAAAAGAATTAGATGAACTCATGATGCGTATGATAGAAACAGACTGGCTGAATTTGATGATGCAAGTTGGATCAAATCCTGCATTGGCACGTGAGTTATTGGGCGCGGATGTAACTGAGGAAAACTTTGTTGAGCGCATGACTGCTATTAAGGATAGAGAAGCGAGCTCAGGCAGTCTACAGTTATCGGCTCTCAAGGGTTAAGCTATTGAAGCAAATCTGGAGGTCACACATATGATGCGTACCTTGGTTATAAAATCAGTGGTGTGCCAGCCCCCCCTCATAATGGTACTATCTCGATGACAGCGGTCAGGCTGATTCTAAACAAACAGTTGATTGAAGAGTACGAGAATATCTGCAGACGTCTTGAAAAGGATCGCTTGTTGAGTGCTCAGTATAATCTATTTCGACCCAAGCCTGCTATTTCTGAGCCTCCTTCTAAAAGACAACGGGTTGCACGCGCTTCTTCACAGCCTTCTAATGTTCCTGCTGCTACCACACAACCTGCTGATGATCATGATTCTGCTGGTGGTAGTAGTTTTCATCCTGCTGGTTCAGCTCCTCCTTTGTCTGGCTCTGCTGCTCCCACTTCTGCTGGTGGTGTATTTGGTGTTCCTGACTCTACTGTCTCTACTTCAGCAGCAATGGATTCTGCTGGTTCACACCGTGAGAGTGGAGTTTCACCATTTGCAGATTCTGCTGATAGTTCGTCCCCGTCACCTGTCTCTACTGATCACATACCAATTGATGTTCTGTTTGCATCCACATCAGAAGGTATTACTGAGTTTTTCTTGGATAGTGATGAGGACGAGCAGATAGGTATGTCTCGCGTTGCTGCTGACCCTGACTCGGATGATGAAGTGCTAGCTGAGATTCTCTTTCGGGGTCAGTATATTTCTGGTGCTGGTGTTGTGGTTGTGGACAAACTCCCTGATGATGAGATTGTTGATCCACGGGTTAAGGTCGAAACTGTTTCTGCTTATGCCTCTTCTCCTCCTCGGTCTCGTCGTAAACATCGTGGGGTGAGAAGTGATGACTTTTTATGGGATAAACCAGTTGAAGATTTCTTCAGTTCTGAGAGTGAGAGTGATGATGACATGGAGAATTATATTCCTCCTCTTCCGTATGGTGCATTCAAAGATTGGGAGATTGTGCGTTGCCCGCTTAGTACCACTTATTATCATGTGTATTATCAGGAGAATCGACGGCAAAAGTCCTTTTTCTACTTGAAACAGTTGCTACCTCATGTCTATCGTGAGGATCTCCTTCTTTTGCGTCGACGCATGAATCGGTACTTTCGGCTAAACCCAGATGTAGATGTTGGATTAGATCTCTGGAGGGATGTAAATCTGTTGTGTCAGTCACTCCATTCTGATGACGTGGAAGACTTTTGGCGCACTCAAGATGACTGGATTGTGAGTAGCTGGAAGCTGTATCCCAAGAGCTCTGTTCATGTACTGGATTTAACAAATGGGAAGACTGTGTTTATAGACAGGGTCTATCCTATCCGGGCAACATTGCTGGAACGTATGTTAAGTCACAAGCTCACAGTTCCACCCTCATACTGTCGGGATGTTGTTGTTGCTGGGAGTGTTATTCAGACAGTTCAAGCTAGCTTACGGGAATCCTATGAGTGTCTTGCATCTGTTCCTATGTAAGTTTGTGTCTTAGTTGGTGTTTGTTTTCAATAGTTTCGTTTTTGTTATTCTTTAAAAATTTAGTTAGTGTTATACTGATAGTCTCGTGTTGTATAATTTTGGTGTTAGTGCTTGCACTGCACGACAAATGGTTTTCAACTCACCATGGCTAACAGCCGAGAAAGAGTTTGGCTCACCATTGCAAACGGCTTTAGTGTGTAACTCAAATCCGTTGATAGCTGTAAGGGTTTGCTAAAAATCCTATGGCCTTCACTCACCATGTTCTTGTAACAAAGAGTGGCTAGTCCAAGAGGGTACGGCTCTTGGTAAAGACCTTTTCAAATCCGTTGATGGTTGCCAGGTTACCCAAAACTGGATGGTTATCACTTTCCATATTCTTTGGATGAAAAGTGGCTAGTCCATAGCAAACGGCTCATGGTAAAGACCTTCTCAAATCCGTTGATAGTTGACAATTTACTCAAAATTGTATGGTTATCGACTCACCATATTACTCTGTGTATGAAGAGTTGGCTAGTCCTGAGCAAACGGCTACAGGTAAAGACTTTCTCAAATCCGTTGTATGGCTGTGACGGTTTGCCAAAAACTGTTAGGGTATTCCAATTCACCCTTGATTCACGTTCTGAGAAATTGGACTGGTTGTTGTTACACCAGGGTGTTTGTTTTCACCAAAGTATCACCTAGCCCAAGAGTGAGTAGCTACTTGGTAAAGGCTTATCAAATCTACTTATGTTGCTGCAAAGACTGGAAGTTGCTGCTTAGAGATGTTGCTGCCTCATTTGATTCTGCTGTTCATCGAGTTCATGCTGTTTCCTTTGATGCTGCTGTGGCTTCTACAGTTTCTGCTGCTTGTTGTGTTGCTGCTGGTTACATTGTATGCTGGTTTATGCTGCTGCTGCTTACTTTGTTCCTGCTGCTCCTCAATCCTCTTACTTCGAGAAGATCTATCTAGAAACTTGGAATTAACGGAGTCAACACCAAGTTTAGGGGAGGATTGTTGGGACAAATTACAAACGACTAAGTGTCGTTTCTGCTGTTAGAGATGTTCGTTTCTGCTGATAGCATTAAGTCGTTCCTGCTGATAGTTCAAGTAGCATTCCTGCTGATTATGTTTCTGCTGGTCATGTTCTCGTTCCTGCTGACAGAGATAGAATCTGCTGTTTGTTATTTTAAGGAGAAAGTTCTAAAGTTCTTCTATATGTTGTTATTTTGTTGCGAGTCTAACATTCTTTAAAAGACACTAGCAGCGGATTTTCATCCTTGTGGTAGACTGTCATTTGTAGCTAGCTAGTCGTGATCATATGTTTTTTCATTTTCAATATTGTCAAGTATACGTATATATAACATTGATAATGCAAAAATAAAATAAACAACAATGCAAATTGTCAGCTAATGGCATAAACTTGAACATGTACGTGAATGTTTACAATTATCATAAATGCAATGTTTTGAAACCCGGTTCGACCCGGCCGGGTCAACCGGTTGAACCGGTTCCGGTCGAAAAAACGGGTCAAATTAAACCGGGTTTCATATTTTCGAAACCCGGTTTGACCCGCCGGGTTTAAGCTGACCCGGGTCAACCCGGTTCTCGAGACCCGGTTTGACCCGGCCGGGTTTTGGTTTTTTCATGTTTTTTTATAAATAAAGTAAGTTTTTTATATATATTGGATTAATGGCATGTAATAGCAACGTACTTTCCAATTTGAGCCGTTATCAGATATGAACTTTAAAAAGTATCACAATACCCA